>JAODUP010000939.1:47500-145000 GCA_025642065.1 Paralvinella palmiformis | reverse complement strand
TCCAATGCGTGTTGTTACTAAGACAACAACGGCAACCACTATCCGGTAGCAAATCCAGGTTTGGACTCTCAACAGCCCCCTTCCCATGACCCTGGGGGGGGGGGGGTTCTACAGATAATATATTATGTAATGAAGACTTTCTTTGGGCCTTTATTCTCCGGTCAAAAAATCCCAGCCCGGCTCCGGCGCCCCATCTCGCCTCAACACCCCCACATATAACAATAACAAACCGCTAGTGATACATAGTTCATGGTGGGTACAGTTGAAGGTAATTCCCGAGTCTGTTTCACTAAAACATGGAACTTTAACGAAACAGAAACGACGCCAAATGATTGGGGGGGGGGGGTGAGTTTTGTTTATCGTTTTAACCATAGCAACTCGGCCACCATTTTATAAAGTAAAGAATTCCAAGAAAAACAATTCGACAACACAAAGAAAAACAGCCGCACGCGGAGAGAAGACCGAGCCCCAGGAGGCCGCCCTGGTTCGTCGTACACCTATTATCGTCGACCTACCACCTCCTTCCCCCCATGATGAGGACATATACGGCCAGTCTCGCCGAGTACATAGCAGAGTAAGAGTTCTGTTGGCATGGTACACAGTACACGGTAACGCCTATTGCTCCTAATATTGGAGACCTGTGGTGTGGCTTAGTGGAGAATGTAGTGAGCCAGAAACTGAAAGGTTCTCAGTTCTAATCCACCAAGCGGCTATAGGAATCTTTGACGTGCTCAATGCTTGCCTAAAGCATAAAATGAACATCTGATCTCGACTGTGATGGTATACTAAAGATCTGTAGTGGCGAAGGTAGTAAAGCGGAAAGTTTAAGGTGCTCGCTGGGAGCAGATTGCCGGATTGTAGAGGCCAAGCTCTCTCAGTGTTAACTATAATACAATAATAATAAACCTATAAATAAATTGTGTGTGGGGGGGGGGGGAAGCGGGAGAGAAAGACAGAGACATTGTACAACGCTAAAGTACAGTTTACTGAATCTGGTGCTATATAAATGTATTAATATTTCTATTATTATTAGTAGTAGTAGTAATATGACCGTTCCATCTTTCTACTCCTGTAACTCAGGTTGGCTTCCTAGAACTATCACTGTCAATATCAGATGTCTCTTATACCTAGTTACTGGCAATGAACACATTAAGAAGCCTTATAAATATTCGGTTCTGTCCGTTTACACTCGGGAATATCCGCCATACTTATGGCGGGTCAGTGTTGTGTGCTGACGTCATCAACAAGTGTCATTGATAGATAGATTGTAAATTTATTTCACAAGTTCCATTTACAAACATTTTGCTGATAGACAATATATAATTCTTGAAGGTAACAATTTATCAGGAAATTGAGGGACTAGTATAGCTTAGACTGTCTACCGACTGGCCCCTAAATAAATAAGTATAATCACTAGAATAAACGTGATTGATCTGTGTTTCGCTAGTAAAGAAATACGTATTTTCTGTGACTCTCTCTCTCTCTCTGTGTGAGTGTGTTGTTATAGTCATGTATGAATCTAAATGGGGAAGCTAACATTTTGCTCAAATGCGCGTGTATTAATAAACCAATTTATTGGTGGCCAATGCCTTTTTTTAAATTGTTTAAGTAATAAAGAGTTTTACTGACATTATTAGCCATTTTATCATATACATAAATTAGGTGTTTTTGTGGGTAGAAATATCGTAATCATGTTTTGTTTGCACGGATCACTTCGAGTCGCCCACCACGTGACTAATTCATTATGCAGGAGATTATGCACGCATGCTCAGTGCTGGCACGCAAGGAGTTGTGACGTTACACAGCCGAGCAAAACTATACCAAACACACACACACACACACAAACACATACGCACATATGTCGATGACATCAGTACACCACTCTGTCCGCGGAGCTTGCCGAGTGTAAACGGACAGAACCTAAAATTCATCAGGATGCCTTATATGACACCCGATTTCAGGAACTAACTCGGGATGTAAATTTCTGCTTATGCGCAATTAAAATGTCCACCTGTCGTGTAACGTCTTTAGCGTTTAATAAAAACACATAGTTCTAATAAACTTAATATATAAATTGATTAGAAATAATATTTCCTACAGTTGTAATGAGAAATTATATAACTCGGAGTATTCGGAACATCTACAAACAATAACTTTAATCAGCTGCATAGCGGCCAGATGAATGAATCAATAAATGATTGATTGAATGAATGATTGAATGGATGATTTAATGAATGAATATACGCAAATGTAAACTTATTACGATTTTTCTACACACTTAATTTAGTTAACAATAAGTTAAGTTAGTTAACAATAAACTTTATTATGGGATAATGATTTATAAAACAACAACAACAACAGCCAATAACAACAACTGGGACAGTCACAATACAGCAATGATGGCATGGAATATACTATTACTAGTTGAATGAGTAAGATGATAATTGATGATGATGATGATTGATGCTTTACGGCCACTTTTGTGCACATGGTAGGCTAAATGGGCCGCGAGAGCTCCAAAGGTAATGTCAAAGTGAAGTCAAAGATGAAACACCCTTCAGATATGCCCACGCCGAGGTTCGAACTTTTAAGAAGTAAGAATGGCGGTTGTACTATGATGTTGTCTGTAGTAGCAGCAGCAGTAGTAGTAGTAGTTGTCGTTGTTGTTGTAGTAGTAGGAGTAATAGTTGTTGTGGTTGTGGTGGCGGTTGTACTTGTAGTTCTTTTGATGATAACAGCAGCAGTTGTTGTTGTTGCTGCTGTGGTAGTAGTAGGAGCAGTAAGTATGGGGGTGGTGAGTGTAGTATTAGTAGTAATAGTAGTAGAAGTAGTAGGAGTAGTTGTTGTTACTGTTCTTGTTGTGGTGGTGGTGGGCGTAATAGTAGTAGTAGTAGTAGTTGAAATAGCAGTAGTAACAGTAATAGTAGTAGTGAAGTTGTGCGAATTTAGATGTAATTGTAGTAGTAATAGTACAGTTACTACAATAATAGTAGTGGTCATAGTAGTAGTATCGATAATCTTACTAGTAGTTGTTGTGGTGAAGGTAACGCAGTAGTAGTAGTAATAGTAGTAATATTAACAGTAATGATAGTCGTAGTAGTAGTAATAGTAGTAGTAATAGTAAACTGGTTACCTTTTACCTTGTCTAATTGACAAATATTCATATCATTATGTATTACATAATAAACTTAACCGTAATCTATCCTGGAATGAACTGTCCTCTAAATACAATTAATATTCTGATGTTGATTTACTAACGTGAGTTTAGTTCTGAATAAGTATACTTCACGTGATTTGTTATCGACCTGTAGCTCTCAGATAACGGGGATGAGAGTGATGTACCATGATGAGCTATATGATAGATGTTACCAAGTGACGGCGATAGAATGCCGACAGATACTCGGACAGACAGCAGATGTCTTGAGGAGACGCGGCGAGTGATCTTCGGATATCTATCTCCCTATCTATCTGGTTCTTCGGATGAAGGTGAGAGCTGTTTGGCTTTGAAAAGATAATCTTGTGTGCCGCGTATCAGACATCACAGAGTGTGGTCTAGCCAGATAAACCGCTGTTTGTATTCGAGATACTGTGGCTAACATCGATTCGGACCGGATAGCAACACTTTGTAGTAGGAGAAGTTTTATGATATTTATTAAGACATACTAATTACCGCACGATCAATGTAGCAGCGTACGACCTACTATTTTATGGGGAACCGATGCAAGGATTTCGTTTTACTTTCATATTTTGTTTTTGATGATAAAGATATTACAGGTACGAGAAATGGATTATAAGTTAATTGTGTTTTTGACTATCCGTCGCCAAGTTTTGCAATATACCGAATTATTTATATCGGTACGTGGTTTGTTTAGCCTTAGTCGCATCGGCGACATCCGGCTGAGGGGCGACGCAGCTACGAGTCGGTTTCGAACCGACAACTTGAAAGTTGACAGCGCACTGCTCTAACCATTGCACTTCCGGAGCATCTCCAAATAATTGTGTGAAGTCTGGTTAAGAATGGCATAATATCTGTGCAAATAATAATAATAATAATAATTATTATTATTAGTAGTAGTAGTAGCAGTAGCAGCAGTAGTAAAAGTAGTATTGGTGGTAGTTTTACGATTGTTAGCAGTAATAACAATAGTGGCATACACGCGCATAACACACGCACACACAAACACGTACACACGAGAAATGTGATATATATATATATATATATATATATATATATATATACTGTGAAGCAGTCTAGACTACAGTATTTCATCAATAATCCGGCCAGCTAACTAACCGATCTATCATATTCGGCTTAGTTCTGTCGGTATACCCAAATCGTTCACGTGTTATAATCGGTCATCATCCCATCACAAAATATCACTCACTATAGATAGTTAAACAACTACATTGTACTTCTCTATCTATATAATCTTATCAACTAATAAAAACGTTATCTTATCAGTAAACAGAGATAATCCGTTATCTTTGTCAGTTGTTGATCCATATAATTATGATGTTTATGGAGTTAGTGTCTGACTTGAAGAGTTTAGGTCTGTTTGAGTAAGTTATTGTGTTTGACCGTGTTATAGATGTGGGGCGGGGGGGGGGGTTATTAGGATAGTATCTAATGAAATCCACCGTCAGTGTATTATATTACAAAGACTGGCACTACTATAATAGTTTAGATGTTTATCGTTGAGTACCCGCACCATCATTCCACCCTGTCACTGGGGAGCTTCCGTTGTGCCCGGCCCCCCACCCTACTAGAGAAATACTAAATGTTGCTGTTTTGTGGCTGACTTTGGGCACGCGGAAGTCTACCATAAAGCGAGCGATGTGCGACGGTAAAGGAGACGAAGCGAAAGATGAAACACCCTTTAGACATAGCCCGACCAGGGTTTGAATCCGTGCACTAGATAGGTCTGTGGCCAACCGCCCTAACACTGCATTACAGGCTTCAGGATCGGGAGGTCGAACAGTAACAATTTCCCGAAGAATTACATATCTCTGCATTGATTGATGCGCATCTTCCAGATTAAAGATTGTTAAAACGATTCTTTGGAAACGTCTCTTCTATTTCGAAACGTACATTTTCTAATTAAAACGCCGAAGACATTATACAATCTGAATCATTTAGTTGTGCCTTCGCAGAAATTCAAATCCAGAGAAGCAATTGTGTGTTGTATAAGGCATCTTCGTCAATACTCGGTTCTGGTCGGGTGAGTTGTACAATGACGTCATCAACATTTGTGTGTGTGTGTGTGTGTGTTTTGATTTAGTTTCATTCTACCATTGATCCGAAAGAAAACTAGACCGTGGATGCCCGCCGATTTGATGGCAAATGGGTCCCAACTTCCGGTGGGGGCAAAATGGAAAACAAACTGGTTAATTCTTGTTGATGGTTGCATAAGCCGTGGAGGTAATACAAAAATATCTTTTCATCGGTAAGGAATACATTTAAGATGGCTGTTAAAGCGTTTTGTTGAGGGGAATTAAATTTAAGTATTATTATATTTAGCCTATTCCACAACCCCATGTCCGTTTCTGGCATTTGATCCCAACTAGACTAGATCTACGGACTTGCATAAAACGATTCTCTGCACACACAAACTTATAATGCACGCATCACAATAAATGTCCGTACTCACAGCTTCAAAACTAGAGGCGCAGCCGCTTTAACGTTAATGTTTGCCCCTACCGGAAGTCAGCGCTGTTTGGTCATGGCGGCCCAATCAAACACCACCGAGTGCTCGGTTTAGTTTTATTTCAGGTCGATGTGTTCGATTATGTATGTCATACGCCACTCTCTGCCTGTGAACACTGAGCATGCGTGCATACACTGCTGCATAATTAATTAGCCACGTGGTGGCCACCTGAAAGCGACCCGCGTAACAACAAAGTCAGTACGACGTTCCTACACACAAAAGCACGTAATTTATGTACAACTTGTAAAATACAAGCGATAGAGTCGCTAATAATGTCAATAAAAAGTCATCGTTGTTATATTTAGCTGTAAAAAGGTAATCACGACAGACAAAGAACCGCTTTAAGTCCCGGATTAAGCCTTTTATAGGTCAGAATTATCTCTTCATCGCTCAAACAACAAATGTTGACGAATTTGCTTTAAAGATAAACGGACTATTACCAAAGTTGAATGCTATCAAGTGGCCGTGTTTTTATTATACCGGAGGATTCCAATTGTCAATATTTCGTATCTTTCAGACAACCGGTTCTCGGTTGATAAGTTGATAAAATGTTGACGATTGAGCGGGATGGGGGGGGGGAGGTGCAGTTGCGTAACTTTTGTTAGGAGTAAAAACTTGCCGGTAGTTCGCTTTGAAGTGCACATTTTGACCGATTACAGAGCGCTATGGAAACAATTAACGGGATATCCCGTATGGGTCGGCGTATGCGTCAGTTGACAGCATACTCACTGGAAGCCACGTTGGAACATTGCTATGGTTGAGTGGCGATGTTGAGCGGAATCTGTCCCCCCCCGACAAAATCCGATTTTTCTGGTGATTGTTCTTCGTTATTGTAGTGTTATTTTTAAGAACATTATGCGACTATCGAGATGAAAACCGGAGCTTGCTATTAAAGCGAATCGGATGAACGTCTATGGATTACTTGCTCTGTCGCACCGGATCGGAATGTATAGGTCTAATCCGGAGATTGCGAATGTGAACATCATGGATTTTAATCCCGTGCGAAAGGCCGCCGGATGATGGCTGGCAGATGTGAACTTTAGGCCAGCCCAAGGAAATATTTTGTATTATGACATGTCGGAGTAGGTGGGATTTCGAGATGCGGGATGTTTCCAAATCAATCTAGACACGGTAAGAATTTATATACAACTGGATCCTACCCTAAACGGGAAGTTTCTCGGTTTTCATTCACATGTTGCTTGGATGAGAAAACGATGAGTTAGATCTTATCCTTGTTCAATTTCATCATCTCACCTGTTCATCCAAATGCTTACGTCTGGAATGGAAGCTTCAATTGCAGATCAACTATCATCCCGTTTATCATATGGCTTTAGAGTAATGTGGATCGAAGTAAGATCGGCATAACAATAATATTCTCATTGATAGTTCTTGGTAGGTCAACGTGCTTTAAGTGCGCCTCCATACATCGTGCTACTACGTTTTCAGTACGTTTGAAGAATATATACACACACACACATATATATATATATATATATATATAT
Source organism: Paralvinella palmiformis (assembly GCA_025642065.1). NCBI lineage: Eukaryota > Metazoa > Annelida > Polychaeta > Terebellida > Alvinellidae > Paralvinella > Paralvinella palmiformis. Next base: position 137,793 of record JAODUP010000939.1, on the reverse strand, counting down.
ATATATATAATAAAAAGAGGGAGAAGGGACGGTTTTTATTCATGTCTCACTGATCCAATCCAGATTTCTTTAAGCAGCGGGGTTATGGTAGCTAGTTTCGAACACAATCTCCAGTATCGTGTTTTCCTCCTGAAGAAATTTCTGATCTTCTCCCTCAGACGTTCAGTAAAGATAGGTAAAGTGTGGTAGATCTATCTTTCAGTTACTTCCCAGCCGCCCCCCCCCCCCCCCTCTGTGGAATAGGAACTCTTCTGGAATATTACTGTAGTGTATTACAGTGCAGATCTAAGCTTATATGATTCCCAAGAAGCTACGTGTATCAACGTAATGATTTTGGAAGCCGTTTATTATTAATCTACACATCGTACGGATACGATCCATACTGCTGGGATTCGATCCGATAAAATGGATATTTAGACGGCAGTGCACCACGAAATGCACGGGCGCCTCCTCGGTCTAACTGGTAGCGCGTTCGATCACAGATCAGTACCACCCGAGTTCGAATCTCGCCGTGGGCATACCTGAAAGGTGTATCATCTTTGACTTCTGGACGCTTCATTACCTTTAGGGGTAACTCTGCCCATTTAGCCTACCGTGTGCACAAAAGTGGCCGTAAAACATCAATCATCATCATCACCAGCAACTGCACCACGCATAGGACGAGGGGCATCTGGATAGCCTAAATGGTAGCGTAGATGGCCAAAGATCTATAGCACCTAGGGGTCGAAACCCTGGCCTAGCTATATCTAGCTATAGTTATAGTTATAGCTATATTTGGCTTGTGGGTCTTCTGTCACTTGTGGGTTACTAGTTGACTCGTTTTACATCAACGCTGATCCTACCCGTATATATATATATATATATATATATATATATATATATACATACACCATTAACGTCGACATATTATGTCGTCCTATGATTGAAAAAATTGATAAATACGATTCTTTTTGTTTGGGCGTCATCGTGAACGATCCAGATAGCGCTGATTAAGAACTGAACTCTAGGAAGATGAGGGTCGAATCCTGGCCTACGACTGAAGGGTACTGTTTGATCTGTTTGATCTGATGCTTGGTACATAACGATTTCGGTTAAAATTCCAATCTGCGCTTGGTCTCACTGGTAGTGCGTTGGATCACAGATCACTGCCACCTGAGTTCGAATCTCGGCGTGGGCGTATCTGAAGGGTGTTTCATCTTCGACTTCGGTTCGTCCCCATTTAGCCTACCGTGTGCACAAAAGTGGCCGTAAATCATTATCATGATCATCCATTTTGCGCTGAACATTCTAGATCCACCATCTTCTTGAAATTGTTAGATTGTATCTTGTTTGTTGGTATCCATGGAAAACATGATTGGGTTTGGTTTGTGTGTTTGGAATTTGCACAAATAGGATTCCAACAAAACAGATTTCATCATTATTGGTACACCCAGACATCCCTAGGCCAATCCTTTGTCATAGCATCACACCATCAGACACTGTACCCAATCTTGGTGTTACATCTGATAGGGATTTTATTTTCAGAAAACATGTTTCTCTGACCTGTCGCTCCTGCTTCTATCATATTCGTGACCTTCGCCGTATTCGTGGCTATATTTCTCTTTCGGTTGCCAGAACTATTGCTAGAGCACTCATTACTAGTAGGCTTGATTACTGCAACTTTCTTCTGTATAACATCGCATCTAAGGCTATTCTAAAACTTTAGTGTGTTCAGAACTGCTTAGCTAGGGTTGTCACACGGTCTCCTCGGTTTTCCTATTCTGTCCCACTTCTGAAATCTCTGGCTCCCTTCCCTGTTCAATCGTGCATCATTTCAAACTCTGCACTATTGTCTATCAAATTATTTTTTTCTGGAGAACCTTCGTATCTATTTTCCATGCTTTCTCTAGCATCCAAGCCCAGAGAGATCCGTTCATCTGGTTTTCACTTGTTGTCTGTTCCCATGCTGGGACTCATGCTTTTTAGTTGCTGTCCCTACTCTTTGGAACTCACTCCCTGAACATGTTAAGTCATCAAATAGCATAGTTTATTTCCCTCACCATTTGAAGATTCACCTATTCAGACTCGCTTATCCTTCCTAAGTTTCCACTCCATTTGATCATTTGTTGATGAACTTTGCATGGTACCCGGACTATATTTGCCCAACACCTGCACTAGGTGCGCCACTGAGCTCGATTATTTTCGAGGATATTGACGCAGTAGACGTTTTGTAATTATTATTATTAGTATTATTATTATTATTAAATAAACTTAAACATAATTCAAAACTGCTTTATATGAATAGGTTCTGTAATAAAAACTCGCATTTGAATTGACTAATCTTTCTTTTTACACTATTTCTGAAAGTCCAACACTCCGGATGTTTTAATTCTATCTTCAGAGAACTGACATGACCGATGACCCGATGACCAGATCACGTGATCGAATACGCGACCTGTTCCGCCAGATGACGTCACGATGGTATATACTGGCCATGGTATTTCTCACGTCAATGCTATTCATGGCCAACTTCTACTATAAAAGCCACATCCTGTATCGGGACAATGCGCGTTTGGATTACGTCACGAACGGTTCACGTCACAGACGGCCGCACCGATACCACGGTTGGCTGGTCGTGAAGTCGATCAAGGCTCAAGCCTGCCCTTTGGCGTACTTCGTCCAAAGGACGGTCACAGTTCGTAACAATTCAGCCGCCATTATGACAAATGTCGAATCGCACCAGGAAGTAATCAGTTCCCGAACGCATTTACCTGATAACCTCTGGCTGAACCCAAGTAACTCAACGATCTCGTGGACAAACTTGGTGAGTTGAATGAAGCTGTTAATATATATAATAACGACAGGTTGTAATATTTTTTCACGCATTTAACTACTAAAACAACGCACGCACGCACACACACGCACACACACACACAGAGAGAGAGAGAGAGAGAGAGAGAGAGAGAAATGGTCCACTAACCCACAATAGTATTTTTAAATTGTAGCGATTCGGGAATTTTAACATTAAATCTCAGTATACAAGCTGGTTCACCTGGATAACATATTCATTAAGTGCTGGCTACACGGCCACAAGAAAAGACAACACAAAACTGCTCAGATTCCAGGTAATTGGGAGTTCTTTAAACAGAATCTCTAGTTCACTGGTTCAGTATAAAACCAAGAAAGTCTCTACGTGCCGATATTACCATGCTAGAATTAGCTTATCACATTGAACACGGTAGCATATTCCAATCACAAAACTATCAGTGGTTTAAAGGTCTCGGGAAAAGGGATTCCCTAATTAGTCAAAATGTCAGTGTTATATATTAAAATCAATTTTTCCCCCAGAAATAAAGTCACATTGGTTTTAAAACTTGCTTTTTGTAGCATCTAACATGACCGAAACTTTAATCGAAAATCTTCGGAAAACTTCTTCGGAATGTGACGTCACCTTTGCCAAACAAAGACTCCAAACACTCCACCCACGTAGCCTTGTTTAACCTGCGTTACGCGTTCCATATTGTCTTTTTTTAACATATAAAATGGTGTATTGCGTCGCATACAATTGTGCAAAGAAACAAACATACATCGAATACCGATGATTATATTCGACGTATTAGTGACGTCAAAACCCCGACCCGAAACAAAAACAACCCCCCCCCGAAAATTACAAAAACTAAATGGGTAAAAAGACACAACGAGGGTGGCACATCCCCGTATAGACTTGTATAGGCCACACGTGGGTGAGCCCCATGCATCCACCGGGCTCCCGTATACAGACAAATACCACTTTATTTTAAATGAAGTTACGCGATAGGAGGACGGAAATACTCTCATTCGGGCCCAGTGTGTTGACTTATCAATTAAACTTATACCAACGCAAGCAATTAATACTGCCTGTGGCCTTTTTCGCTAGTGATTCAAAGCTGTAGACCTTGATATCCCCGAGAATGTCAAAACTTTTGTCCGTAAACTGGTCAGGACGCTCGTAAACGAGCTGTGGTAATACGTGATGTTTGGCAAAAATGACGTCACACAATGATCCTTAGCGAGTGTTGTACACACTAGCAATGGCTCGTGAAAGTTAGGAAATTAAGGATTTTGGGATCATTTTAATGCGGAAATATGATAGCTGGTGGTTAGAATAGTTCGAGTAATTTACGGCCACGTTTGGGCACATGTTAGGCTAAATGGGCCGAGTGACCTCCAAATGTAATGAAGGGAAATCAGAGATGATACACCCTTCAGATATGCACACGCCGAGATTCGAATTCAGGTGGTAGTGATCTGTGATCCAACGTGCTATCAGTTAGACCAAAGAGGCACTCATTGAAGAAATCCAGAGATTTGCGACTGTGATGTCTTCATAGAACTAAATGAATAATGATAGAAAAGAACCAACTCAGTAACCTTAAACTATGTTAGAAAAAAAAACTACATTGAAAACGAACTTTGACTCAATATTTACATATTACTAAACAAGACATAAGCGCATACGCCTTCTTATAAAGTGTCTACTGTTTTAGGCCAAAATAACCACAGCCAAATTACCTGTGTTCCTCTTTATTAGCATTAAAAATTGAGTGACAAATATCAATTATTAATGCTAATATTATAATTCAATTTTCAGAACATTCCAAAGCTATTTAATGCGACGTTTCTCAATCCATGCTGGTATGATCCACCAGAGGGCGCTGCCAGAAAGCTCCATTGTCTGCCTTACTTTTTCCTGGCCGGGTTCCCCAAATGTGCCACAACAGATCTCTACTACAAGATGGCGCTGCACCCGCAGATAAGGTTGGCAGCAAAGAAGGAACCTCATTGGTGGACGAGAAAGAGGCTACCGGACTTAAATAGTACAATGGGTAGGTTGTTTTTTAAATGGGAATACATTATTTTTAGACCAATAAATACCACAATATTTAATAAGAAGAAGAAGAAATGAAATTTTGCTCTTTTATGACAATGTTTGTGCTCGTGGTTCACTAAATTGGGCGAGCGACTTTCAACTGTTATGACGTGAACTTTACAGACATAGTCCAACTAGGATCCGAACCGCGCAGAATAATTGGTCATAGAGATAGTTCTAACAAAAGGAATAAAAACCCAAATTTTAAATATTTATTTCACGTTCCGTTGATCACGTAGGAGCGCCCCCGTGGACTAACTGGTAGCGCATTGGATCACAGATTACTACCACCTGAGTTCGTATCTCGGCGTGGGCGTATCTGAAGGGTGTTTCATCTTTTATTTCGCTTCATTACTGTTGGAGGTCGCTCGGCCCATTTAGCACAAAAGTGGCAGTAAAACATCAATCATCAGTTGATCGTGTAATTATCCTTTTCATAGAGACCGGCAATCCTCGGCAAATCGGCCGACCAATCAGGAGCTGTCTAGCTTTTTAAGTAATCTTGTTTCGTAATAACAGTCATTGGGAGCAGTGATTTATAGTGGTTTACTCTATTAAAATGTTCGTTGATTGCCATTTTGGTATGATATTCGATCAAAATCAAATACTATTATCTATTTTTCACATTTTAAAAACGTTAGTTGCGACTGACAACATAATCAAGATTGAATTGCATTATCAGAAAATAAACACTCCCGTTTGAGGGCGAAACCCTGGACAAGATTTACTATTCACCGAAATAATCGTTCGTTCACGGTTCCTTCGCTTCAACTTTTTTAGTAGACGTAAAAGATATATTCAGGCTTATCTTACAAAAATATTGAACTCGCAGCTTATTTCTAACTGTGGTGTAACAAATGGAACAGATTATATTGAGCTCTCACTTGACGAAAAAAAAACAATATTTAAAATACGCGTGGCTATTTCGTATTATCAAACTGGCATTGTTTCCACTGTCAAATATAAATTTTATTAATTTCTAACGTATTCATGGCAACCATCAGACTATTCTCGAAAGAAGCATTTTTGTTGGTTTAACATAAAGTCTGAAGCGTAGCTAGTCTCCGATTGGCCAGTTCTAAATTTACTTCGGGAATCTACGGAAATTCAAAGCACCAATGGACCGACATTGATTTTAGCATAAACATTTTGTGGGTTAACTGATCATTAATTGGTCATTTATACGTGAAGCGTAATTCTGTTCCGAGTCGAAACGAACGATTTGTAAAACGGTAGAAATGTGAAAGGGTCAATTACGTCCGACTACGGATGCGTGCAAGAAATAGTTCCTTATTGATATTCGTTGACGGTATCCGGCATCCGATTCGAGTGATTCCATATGAACGTGCGTTCCCATGCGTTTTCAGTCTCTCAAGCTAAGAACATGGCAATACAACAGAAATACAGATACCAAAGAAAAAAACCAACAGATGTGTGTGCATGTGGGGGGGGGGTCGGTTACTCCCCCAAAACAGATTTACACATTATGAATTCCAAAAATACTTATAAAATTATTATTAAAACAATTTCCTGTTGTCACAGCCTTAGAATGCTTATTCAGCGACATCCCTAAGATTTGAATTACAATTTGATGTGGAGAAATTCGAACAATACTTCAAGTTGACCAGATAATCTAAAATCCCGCCAAATTGTTCGGGAAACACCTGCCCCTGACGTCATATTCTAGATTTCCCCATCCGTTATTTTTACAAGTTGCGGTACGAATCGCTACATGAAGCGATCCAGTTTGCCGTATCCGCATCGATACGCAGCCGCAGGACAAATCGCATGCCGCATCCGGACATATGGAATCTGTTCCATTTTTGCCGCATGCCGCATACCGCGTATATGGAACATCTCGGCTTAACGCGACCGCTGGCTATTGGGCGAACACTGATCTCAGTAACTATATAATATGATTATTGAAGTACAGCATATTAAAATATGGTCAGATTACAGACGGATGTCTTGCTGTTTGCCTCGGATACACATAGAACATATAAACTTGTTAATTGTATATTATTTGAAATATATGTATATTTCGAAATAAATTAACTTCCTTTAAAAAAAATCCAGATTGGATCATTGGTAAGTGTCGGCTTGACGGGATTCATATCAGCGACGTCCCGATTAATGGCCCTCACAATAACATTGTGTAGCTCAGTATCAAATTTTCACTCGTCGATCAATTTTATCGTCTACACAACTAATACTTCCGGCCAATTGATCCGCCATTGATAGATTTTCACCGGAAACTTTTAAAATTCTAACTATATATTATTATCTTTGATTAATAATAATATTTGATAAAACGAAATTATAATATTAAGACCGACAACGGCGTTATTTACCCGTAACCGAGCAACTATAAAATGGCCGCACGAATAATGTTTTCTACGTTAAGGTGATTTATTTGGTGTCTCACAGGAATCGGGCTAATTTTGGATAATCGAAGGAGCCACATTTATTTATAAGAACAGTTCCTCTGACGGTTTGGATGACGTGTTGCGGATGATATCCAGAACTAGGTGTACGTTGACTGCTTTTAGTGTAATATAAGCGCGCCTATGTGGTCTATCTGGTAGCGCGTTGGATCACGGATCGCTACCACCCGAGTTCGAATCTCGGCTCGGTGTGGGGCATACTGAAGGGCGTTTCATCTTCGACTTCTCTTCATTACCTATGGAGGTCGCTCGGTCCATTTAGCCTACTATGTGCGCGCGCGCACACACACGCACACACATTCTCTCTCTCTCTCTCTCTCTCTCTCTCTCTCTCTCTCTCTCTATATATATATATATATATATGTGTGTGTCTGTGTATGTGTGTGTGTGTTGTCTGGCGGGTATAAGGTAAACCGATATAGTCATATAACAATCTAATCGTATAATTATATTTGCCTAGTCACCAATAACATTATCACGCGCCCAAACAACAAATACATCCGCTCATTCCTGTAATATTTGTTAATATTTTGTCAGGTCGGCGTAGAGATCTTAACGGACAAAACTTTCTGAAATGCTACTGGATCCTGAAAACAATTACCGTACAAATAAGTTTAGACCATTAATTTTTATCACGAAAGTTGCAATATTTACACGACCATATATATATATATATATATATATATATATATATATTCTAAATTAATTATTTATTTGTATATTACAGAATCTGGTTCACTGATGAGCCTGGAGAAATATGAAGAATTATTTGACAGAGGAGCTAATTGTATGGAAAAAATATCCAAATTGCACTTACCTGGCCAGGTTAGATTGATTACAGGTAAGTTTATGAGATAACAGAATAGAAACAGAGATTCTAGCGCGAATGAGATGTCCGTAGAGATTTTATATAACTTGGGGGGCGGGTCTCGCCCTTGAATAAGAGTTGGGGCGCAGTGGGGTAACTGGTAACGTGGTTGGCGCCGAACATGTAGCACCTAGGCGTAAAGTCCGGTTTGGCTATGCCGGGGGGGGGGGTCATCTTTCATTTCGTCTCGTTACGTTCTCATTCGATTCAAACATACACTCGGTGATAAGATTACGATGATTATTATTATAATTAATATTTTGATCATGACTATCATTATCAACATCATTATCATTATCATCATCACCATCAATAACCATCATCACCACCACCACCACTCTTTTTATTTATTATAGGTGACGCTAGTGCCTCCACCTTGTGGGATAATCGTTACTGGAGACTTTCACCAGAGGACACAAAGTTAAACAAGTCTGGCCTTACTTTGGCTGAGATCATACAACACTATCTTCCTAAATCGAAGATCATTGTTATTGTCCGTGATCCCGTCTCTAGGTTAGTACAAAACACTGTACTACAGTAGTACTGTTAGTATAATATCATCTACTACTGTAGTAGTGTTAGTATAATATAATGTACTACTGTAGTACTGTTAGTGCAATATACTACACTACTGTAGCGTGTAGGTGTCTTCCGGTTTCGTTTCTACTTACCATAAAGATGGTTGATCATTTGTCAAATTAATGGCAGAAAACGGCAGCAGGTTTGTATTAAAAGATCTGTATACAATCTACATTGCTGCGTAATGCATAATAATAATAATAATAATAATAATAATAATTGACGAATTTTGGTTTATTCATATTTGGCTGGGAACCTGATATTAGGGAGACTCGGTTGTTCTGTAATTGAATGCTCCCTCACGCGGACTAACCCCCCCCCAAAAAAAAAATTAAATTTGGTGGACAAAGCGTTTCCATTTTTAGTGGAAAGAAAACTAGACCGAACCAGCATTTATGTCACCTGACAAACTATGTACACAAAAGTGACCTTAAACGGCAGTGTTTCATTATAATAACAATAATAATAATAATAATAATAATGGTAGGGGCAAAAATCAACGTTGAAGCTGCTGCGCTTCGAGTTTCGAACCTACGAATACGGACATTTATTGTGACGCGTGCATTATAATTTTGTGTGTGTAGACAATCTGTATTATTCCTGTCCTAGTATATGCCATGAAATATGTAATTGTCGTTTTATGTAAAGTCCGTAGATCTAGTTTAGTTGGGATCAAACGCCAGAGACAGAAGGGGAGTTGTTGAATAGGCTAAATATAATAATAGTTAAGCTTAATTTCCCGCCAAAAAAACCCCAACGCTTTAACAGTTATTTTAAATGTGAACCTTATACTTACCAATGAAAAGATATCCCGTTTGTATTACTTTTACTCCCACGGCTTAGGCAACCAACGACACAACAATAATTCACCATGTTTATTATAAACCTGATTTTGCAGTCTGGATTCCCTTTTTCCACGACCGGAAGTTGGGACCTGTTCGCAATCAAATCGGCGGCCGTGTTCGGTCTAGTTTTTCTTTTAGGCCAATGGTGCACGGGGAGTAATTTTAAATAAATTTAGAATTTACAATGTTCGGCTGAGAAAACCTTGCCAGTTCCCTGGTTGGATGAAAAACTCCCCCTACAATAGTGCCACGGTGGATATTTGAGTCTTCCACCTCCCGCACAGCATGGCCATGAGTAAGAAAGTCCCACGCTCTTACCCGGTAGGACGTAGAGGCGGTATATTGAATTAAATAATGTATTAGCCATTTCTATGTACGACTAAAATATAAATTTATTTTATATTACAGATTGTTCTCAGATTATAATTACTTCTGGAAGGACGTTGATATTTTGCCATCAGTTGAAGATTTCCACGAAAAGGCGAAACACGCCATAACCGCTATAACGGAATGTTTGGTAAACAACACATTGAGAGCTTGTCTGTACGAAGATATAATAAAAACGAAGGTTCGTTAATAAGGGGCGCAATATAGATGTGTTAATCTTTGGTTAATTGGTGCGCGATTAAGAAATACTAGTCACAACCCGGTTGCTTAGACTGAACGAGTTTAAAATGGCCGATAAACGGGTTATGGTAAATATGTTTGAAATAGGTTCCCCCCCCCCGTTTGAATTACCCTAAATATATTCCAACTGCCGCACGGTAGTTGGGATAATACATATTTAAAAAGCGGCGGTTCACAGGTTATGATATATTTGTTTATTTATACATAATAAAATGCGTTTTTGCTCTATGAGCCAGGGCATGTTTTATTATGTTTTTTAATGCTGTTTAGGGCGCTATATCAAATATTATTATTATTGTTGTTATTGCTATTATTAATATTATAATTATTACCATATTATAATGTAGGTACGTATCAAGGTAGGCATGTATTCGGTGTATCTACGTGATTGGTATCGTGCGTTTCCAAGGCAACAGATACACGTCCTGAGAACTGAGGATTATGCCGCCTCACCGGAAACGGAATTGAAGAAAATATTCAACTTTTTAGATCTAGGTTAGTAAAGGGTTAATTAGAAATAATAATGTTCAAAGGGTTAAAACCTAAAACCGACATTGTTATATCAACAATTGGTTGCAGTATATAAATTTGTCTATTAGGTTGACGTAGAATTATATGTTATAATAATAATAATAATATTATTATTATTATTAATATTAATAACAAAAGTAAGGTAAAGTCAATAAAATAATGTTACTTGTAGTACTTATTAAAGTCTATCCGAAGATCTTACCATATTATTGTTGTTATTATTATTATTATTATTATTATTTATAACTTAGATATCAATATTATTATTAATTTCTGGTGGATTATGTGTGTTTATTTCTAACAGATCCGTTGGAAAAATCCGTATACGAGAAGATACGAAAAATGTCAAAAATGAACGATCAGAGGTCAAGGACGTCCGGAATAGAGATGTTACCGGAAACGGAAACAATGTTACGTGACTTTTATAGCAGATTTAATAGAGATTTAGCAACTTTATTAAATAACAGCAACTACCTTTGGCTTAATAACACTGCATCGTAGTGTATGTGTGTGTGTGTGTGTGTGTATGTGTGTGTGTTAATAAGTTAATTTAAAATAAAATGTTTAATCCTATTTTTGTCTTTACTCTCTCTTATTTATGTGATTCATTGATGTGTGTGTGGTTGTGTGTGTGTGTGTGTGTGTGTGTGTTGTGTGTGTGTGTGTGTGCTGTGTGTGTGAAACATTCCGGATCCATGCTGACTTTAATTTACTTGTCTGAGATGGATATCCTGATTTGTTCTTTATAGGATCATATCTTGGCCAATTATATAATTTTATAAACAAATAAGTTAACGCACAGAGTATATTTGTAAATGACCCGTTAATCGTGACCAATGGGGGGGGGGTGTTGACAAAGAGCCGACCTGTGTATGTATGTATGTATGTTTATATATATATATATATATATGTGTGTGTGTGCACGCACGCGCGCGACACATTAGCAGACCACAGGGCATTCCCATAGCACAGTGGTTAGATCGCTGCCCTGCAATCCTTCGGGTATTAGGTTCGAATCCGTGTTCGTTTCAGTAAGCAGTCGCTCCTCGGCCACATGTCTAGAACTTAACCAGCACCTACATAAATAATAACGACAATAATATTATTGCTCTAAGGACTTTCTCCGGTTTTGTTGGAATTATTTCAAACAATTTGACCTTTGGAAGTTCAAGTTCCGATATTCATTCCAAGACAAAACTGTAATTTCAGAGAAAGATTAAATTTTTACGCTTATTATATCCGGCATAAAGTATGGATTTTCATAATAACAAGATAGTGATGATGATGATGATGATGATGATGATTGATGTTTTACGGCCACTTTTATGCACATGATAGGTAACGCCGCCAAGTCAAAGATGAGACATTCTTCAGCGCAAATACGAATACTGACGTCAGTAAGTCCAGTCCAATTTAAACACGTCTACTACACGTCATATCCGGTTACGTCAGAAAGCCGCGTGTATATATAGAATACCGGTAACGTGGCCATCTTTTGAACTTTGACATTTCGACCACATTGCCGGCTATGAACAGATTTTGTTATGCGCTTAAATAAATAAAAATGGCGTTGTTTACGGAATATTTAAAAGTATTTACGTCCCTTTTCTCCAATGACCAAGATGGGAGGGAGGCGGGGGGAAGGGGCAGGTGGAGGTGATGTCTTTAAAAAAATATGAAGCCAAAAATAGACATGATATAAAATGGTTAGTCTCCATGTAGAATGGATGGAATATTACTACTGTGGTAAGGCTTTGATCGATTTTCTTGGATGAAGTTACATAATCTGCTTCAGAATTATATAAAAATGCTAAATGTTTATTGGGTAATGCTTATGTAATATATTGTAATATATAATAATAATAATAATAATAATGGCAGTTATTGTACGTGGTTGGGCTACCTGAAATGAGGGAAACGCATCTTGTCTGTAATTTAAAACGCCACCTACTGTAGTGCCACGGCCGGGATTTGAACCTCCGGCACGGCATGACCAGGACTAAGGAAGTGTCACGCTCTAACTGATGTCTTCGAGTTTTAATCGCATAAGCGGAATTATCGTGTTGGTGGCTCTACAGTTAATAAACAATACCTTGAAATATAACAAAAAATATATTACAGTAACAAATGTGGGGGTGGCATTTGAAATGTACACTTCTATTTCCCCCATCAAACGTTATAAACCATGTGACGCATCCAGTGGCTAGAATAGTTGTCAATTATTTTAAAAAAACACTCCCACCCACTGATAGTGCCACAGGAAGATGTAAAATAGTGTGTTTTTTTGCGACGACATCCCGCTTACTTCATAGTGACCTGAACGGGTCAAACAAAGTGTGACCTTTGGCCAATTGCTCTATCATCTTCCTCCATGAAAACATCGACGTGAAGACATCAATATATATTATCTGTGCCAGTGCCTTATTCCACACTGCTAACATACACACACACACACACACACACACACACACAGAGAGAGAGAGAGAGAGAGACACACACACACATAGAGACATTATGTAGAGAGAGACACAGAGAGAGAGAGAGAGACAGAGAGAGACAGAGAGAGTGAGAGAGAGACTCGCACACACAGAAACACAGAGTGAGTAGAGAGAGGCGGGCACCGAACTGCTTTGTTTGCAGCCTGAAATTGTCATTTACGGTTTACATTGTCACCATTTTAAATCACCATTTACTAAACGTGGGAGGCCTCAATCTAAACGTTATGACACACATAAAATGATTGAGACCAATGACGTAATGATGGGTGATTTCAATGACGTTTTAAACAAACTGTATTAGTGATTCACTTGTCGAAACATTCACATTGTTTATTTGTTAACAACACTCGAAGCATACCGTACAAATAAAACAATAATAATAATAATAATAAAACATTAATAATAATAATGTAAATTTAGCTGAAGTAATTCTTTCGCGCTTTATAAAGTAGAAAGGTTAATGAACGAAGTAAACGTTTATTGATAATAAACTAATAAATTATTTTCTGAAAGATTCTGTGTTTTAACTAAATCTATTATACTGTAAGAGCTATGTTAGAGGATGACACCCTGGACTGAGTTGGAACAGATAATCTAAGTGAACTATTATAATATAAACTATGTGCGCTATTTAGAGGGTTTCTACTATATCGTATTATTATATTTATTGTGACAATCGTTGACATACATTATGCAGACTATATTAATATTCGTCCATTAGTACAGTGCAATGTCGAAACTAATTCGCGGCTATTAATATTCGCGTTAGTTATAAAGAATACATTCTAACAATAACTTCGTACCAGAAATTTAAGTGTTTACATACAAAAATGTGCCAATATCTAGCTAAAACAATGTGTGCGCGGGTGTGTATGTGTGTGTATGTGCATGGGTATATATATATATATATATATATATATATGTACGTATGTGTGTGCTGAAGTATTTTTAGTTAAGCACTCGGCACTTGGTGTCAAGGGTCACAGATTCGATCCCAGCAACAGGTCGAAGTGCCAAGGGTCACAGGTTCGATCCAGCAACAGGTCGAAACTTTTCCAGAATTAAACTCGGCTCACAACATCGTGGGTGGCTGACCACGTTAAATGGCGCTGCCGTCTCTACTGAATTATTAAAAAAAGGTCAAAGACCCAGCGTAACACTCTGAGCCAGGTATTCGGTTCTTGATCTCCCCAGGTGAACTTTTCCAGAATTAAATTTTTCTCAACCACTCCAACATAGAGGTTGTGCAGAATAAGCGACAGCCTGGGGATTCTCCCCGAAAAACAAAACAAGTATCAATGTGGGAAATGTTCTGCCTGTTATAAGCTTATGACAATGTACAATTGTTTTGCTAACAATAAGTATTTTCTATAACATATATAGTATTTCTCTCTGTAAACATGAATTGTATGATTCCCAATTAAAATAATGTTCAATAGGAGAAGCCACGTTATTGGCAATGTTGCTAATGCTTCTCTCATTCCCCTGGTCAACATTAGCTATAATAATAATAATAATAATAATAATAAGTGCATGATTTTAAATAATAGCTGTCTTCACTGAAAACGAACGAAGATCGTTGTGTGGGGGTAAACAATTAGAATTGTTCCTCATCATTGTTGCGGCAGAGTTCTGGACGCTTTGAGTGTTGTTGGCCACACATACGAGACAGAAGGCCGAGTGCTTCCAAACACGGCTATTAGTCGGATTGGAAACGACCAGCTGGAGGCATACAACGTCGCGCTCAAACCACTGAGCCATCTGGGAGGTTTGAAGTTTGTGCATTGAGTTGAAGATGTTTCGGGTTCCGGTTCAGATCTCGATGTTATCTATAACTATCGGGTATGTCGGCTGGTTAGTTCATCTCCTGTCGGTCACATGTCACAAGTGTGACCGGCGACGATGGGAAGTAAAACACTCACTCACTCACTCACTCACTCACTCACTCACTCACTCACTCACTCACTCACTCACTCACTCACTCACTCACTCACTCACTCACTCACTCAACCCAACCACCCACCCACGCATACATACATACCCAATGCCTCTTATGGTGGGTGTCCTGTGTGATGAAGTTTTAGTATGTCACGGTGTCCTGACTTTTGACGGTATGGGCCGTTGAGCTGTCATGTATTGTGACTCCGGTTGTTGTGACACTTAAGTTTGTCACGGTGTTGTGGATTGCACCGCTTTCGTTCGTCGTGGTGTCCGATTGTGTCACCATGCCATCTCTGGGGGTGTTATGTACTGGGACACTATCAGTTGACACACTTTCTTCTGCCGCGACGGCGTTATTTGATTCGGGATCTTCAATTATGCCATCGCTATCTGTTATGATGTCCTCTGCGGTGGCATCGTTATCTGTTATTGCGTCCTCTTGGGTGACATCGTTAACTGTCGTGGTGTCATCTGGAGTGACAATGATCTGTGATAAGGCGTCCGCAGTCATGACAGTACTAGCTAAGTCAGTTTCATCCATTACTACACTGTCACGTGTCATGGTGTCTTGTGTTGACACACTGTTGTCTGTCGAGGTGCGTTCTGATGTGACACTGTCATTTGTCACTATGTTCACTACCGTGACATTACTGCTTGATTTGGTGTCCCATATTATGACAACATTCTTTGACATAGTGCCATCTGTTGCCACATCATCATTGTGTGTTGTCTCCCCTATTGTGACACTATTACCGGTTAGAGTGTCTTCTGTTGTGACACCGACGTTTACCAACGTATCATGGGCTGTATCGCTACTTTGTGTTGCTAGACACATAGCATCCTCTTCTGTGGCAATGTCACAGGTGTCAGCGTCGTATGTTTTAAGCGTAATACGTGTATTTCCTGTGTCCTGTTTTTGCGAGTCGTTTGTCGTGACGCTGTCGGTGTCTTCTGTTAAGGTGTCTTCTGTTAAGGTGTCTTCTGTTTCCCGCTTTGTGTCTAGACTGATTACTATACCTTCGTAAAGCGTGACACTGTCAGATCTGTTGACATTGCCAGATGTGCTGGCACTGTCTGATGTGATGGCACTGTCTGATGTGCACTGTCCGTTGACACTGCCAGATGTGCTGGCACTGTCAGATCTGTTGGCACTGTCATCGGTCTTGGTGTCACCAGTGACCGTCGCATATTCTATAGCATTGTCACTGGCAGGCATGATCTCTTCTGAATCACTGTCACTGATGACTATACTTTCCTCTGAAGCACCGTCACTAGCAAGCATACTTTCTTTTGTATCACTGTCAGTGGCAAGGATACTCTCCCCTGAAAAACTGTCAGTGGCGAGGATACTTTCTTCAAAAACATTGTCAATGGCGAGCGTGATATCTTTCTTAGCACTGTCACTGACAAGCGTAGTTTCTTCTGTGGCAATTGTATCACGTCGATTTTTTGTTTCAGAGATGTCATTTATCCACGTATTCACAGTGCTCGATTCGTCAGCACTGTCACTTGCTGAATCATAATCACATGATCCATGATCTCCTTCGTCATCTGATGAGCTGTCTATAACTTTCGTCATCTTCTCGTCGTTATCCAAATCTTCGTCCTTAAGTTTGCCATCATCCCCTCCTTCCCGGCAGCCATCTTGTCGCATGGTCTCCATCTCCGGCATAAGGTCATAGAGCCAGATGCCGTCTTCAAATGTCGAAACTGCCAAGTATCGGTCTTCGCAGATGCTGATGCCGCGTGCCTTGCCCTTCGTCGACACCACGTGACGGATGAATTGACCGTTCGGCGTGAAGAGCGAAACGACGTCATGCGTCGGGAAGGCCACATAGATGTTGGCCTTCGAGTCGACGCAGATCCCGGCCGGCTTGGGAAGGTTAATGTTCAGAAGGTCGTTGCCATCGGCGTCTTCCGGCAGGGTGATTCTCGGAAACGACAGCAGGTGGTGCCCCATGTTGTCGAAGATGCTGACTTTACAGCCGTAATGGTCGGAAACGAGGATCCGGTCCAACGAGTCGACGGTAACGTAATGCGGCGAGTAGAGCTGACCCGAGCCGCTTCCGATGCTCACGTCCCGATACCAGCGATAGGCGCCACCTGGCGAGTGGCAGCGAAGTGCCGTAGACTTGGGCGGAAATCCGTAGCCCATGAACGGGAAGATGACGTCACGGTAGCGCGTGACGACTACGGCGCAGAGCGAGTTCTGTTCGGGAGACGTCCGGATAGTCCCAGTAGATGTCCGTCCATCCGGATCTATGACGCTAAACGGCAGACGCCATCCGTCGGTTTTCTTCTTGTGCGTCAGACAGATCGACCCTGTGCTCGCGTTCACCACCAACCGACACTGACAATCGGAATATCTGGATAATATCGGCGGCAGCTCTTCCGGATCGCCTTCGGCAAAACCCAAAACGGATAGCCGCCAGTCTTGCAGCTGCGCGGTACAGACCATCCGCCGGCTTCCGTCCCTCAGGAACTGGACATCGTAGAGGGTCTGCGATTTCCGCCAGAGGGTGCGCACCCCGCTGTTGATGACGTCGCCGTCGATGTCGAGGAAGTAATGTTTCCCGTCGACGTCGTCGTCGTTTTCGTCGTAGCTAGCCACCATCTTGCCGTACTGCGTGCGCATCAACTCCATGTCTCTGACCGGAAGTTCAACGGCGGTGAACGCCTTCTGGATGCTCTGCAGGCTCGGCTCGTTAATCCTGTACTCCCTGTACTGGCGCAGCGGAGTGGTGGAACCCGTGATGACGTCATCCAACTGACTCAGACTTCCCGTCGACGTCACCATCGTTGCTTCTAGGTCGTCCAGCCGACCTTCTACCGTGTCGTGTATCTGCAGTCGGGCCTCCAGTTCTGTTTCGCGTTCACGTAATCTGGATATCTGATCCCGAACCTGGAATGAAATTCCACATTTTGGTACTTTTTTCTGATGATAATCAAATATTTCAAGTGAAGCTAATCCCACGACATGCTTATATATATATATATATATATATAATTTTATTGTTTAGTAACTTATTTTGTTCAACCTCCTCCCAGTGAAGACATAACAAATTAACATAACAAATTAACATAACAAATTAATCCGCTAGACTCCGGTAGACTCCGTTATGATTTTCCTTTCCAGATTGAATACGTACTCCTTTGAATGAAGCAAAATTTCGCCAGAAGCAACAAATATTCAGTTGAACGAATGACTATTTAGGCGAAATGAATTAGCATTCTTTTCACCTGAATATCATCGGGTACTATAAGTCTGACAATTTAATTGGTTCGTAATGTGAATAGAATTACCCGTACGGATCAATGTTTACATAGTCAAATGGATAGTTGTTTGGATAATTATTTAATGTAAATTTATATGTTACAGCTAATTTGTCTAATCAGGTAATATATGTAAATTACCTGAAATATTCAGGTAATGTGTGTATTAAATCTCAGTTAGCAATAGCCGTATAACGTGAAAATTCCACGTAATTTACATATTACCTGATTATACAGATTACCTGTAACACAATTATGTAGAAAAGTTTATTTTTTCCATATACACGTGAAGAAGATTAATTGTATATGTTTTTGATATCTTTTATATTTTCTTTTATTGTACACGCGTATCTTTCTTCACTCAGCGGAGGCTGAACCAAATAAATAACTTGAAGACTCGAAAAAGAGCAAATTCTTTTTGGAAGAAACCAGAAGAGAAATAACACAATTTCTCATCTAATTCCGCAAAGGCGAGTCGGCTCAGTCCGTAGTGAAATAAACGAATGGCGGTGCCCTCCATCGCGATTAAAAATTGGATGTTCAGCGGTGATAAGATAGGATAACGCATCTGAGCGACTAGCATGTATGGAATGTTTTTTAAATGGGGAAATAATTATATTAAAAGTTGCTCAAAGGAGAGGCGGTTTCGAGATTTAGAATGTTTCCACTTCAACCAGCTGTAGGTCGAAACTAAATGACCTTATTAGGTCACTGACTGACTGACTGACTGACTGAATCACTGACTGGCTGGCTGGCTGGGCTCGCTCGCTCGCTTACTAACTCACTCACTCACTCAAAATTACTCAAATAACCCCACGTCTTTACATACATAATCCCCTCCATCACAAGTTATCATTCACTTCCGTCCAACTATCGCGTCCATTAAACCCAGATTAGCGGAGGCTGGCGTTTTTCGATAGACCTCGGTTTCGGTTCCTACCTGAGCTAGCTCCTCGGCTATTATCTCTTTATCTCTCTTGCTCATCTGCCGCAGTTCGGTTATCTCTTTCGTGTGTTCGGTTATCTCACGCTGTCTGTCGGCGACAAATCGACGTAGATACGTCACCAAACCGACGTCGGCGTCGACCGATCTGATGAACTTGGTCGATCTGCCGAAATATAAATGAGAACATCTCTAACTAATGCCAAACCCGTCCTCAGCGATCACCCGCATTGAGCGTCCACCCGTTTTGAGAAACAGCGAAACCGTGCTCGTTCCGATTGGGCTACATTGGCCGCGTGACGGTGCTGCCCTCGAGCGGCGACGGGTAGGCTCCCAAGCTGTGCACTTCGGATTATTACCCAAATTATAACATATATAGGTCAATCAGTCCACTGATGTGTCCTGGGTACACGTGACCAAACAATATGTCGTCAATAAATGTAAGAAAACAGGAGGACAATGTACGATCATATTTTAATGTTCATTCGATCACATGGTAGGCTAAATTGGCCGAGCGACCACCAAAGATAATGAAGCGAAGTCAAAGATGAAACACCCTTCAGATATGCCAACGCCGAGGTTCGAACTCAGGTGGTAGTGATCTGTGATCCGACGGGCTAACAATTAGATTACGGAGGTATCCTTCATGTATTACAAACAACAAGGTGTACATATTATCGTTAATTTACTTACCGCTCGTCATTCTGGAGTACAATAGTAGTATCATAACGTTACAATATCATTTAATTTCACGATTATCAAAATTGCCACGTTTCAGGATCTGGCAACGTTGCAGAGATATTTTGCGCGTACAATATATTGTGTGACCTGATGCTTTGGTTAAATCTTCAGGATTCTTTTATCATGGCCAAATCATCAAATTGTCATCCGGAGATGACTGCCAGAAATGGCTATCCGGAAGAAAAATAACATGGCTTTGCCGCAGCGTCACTCAGCGGATTAATTCGGAACTATTTGATTCATTGGTCATAAGTCTTAGGGTCCAGAATTATCACGATTTTCATAACCATACAAATCATACGTTGAGGGGAGTATGATATAAACATACTCTTTTACAGTATTCAAAAATGATGAAAAAAGTAAGCGTCCATTATTAGGGAGCTCACCGTCCTCACACTCAGGACGAGTTTGGTTTTGTTGTTCCCGGAGAATCCCCGGGCTGTCGCTTAATCAGCACAGCCTCTATGTTGGAGTGGTTGAGAAATCCTCTCCCCCACCACTCACAGGGGAGCAGTACGGAAAGATGGAGCCGAAATACCCTGAGGGTGGTCACTGTCAGAGTGTTTTACGTCCTTGGGTGGTCTTTAACGTCCCCCTTCATTTTAAATAATTCAGTGGAGACGGCAGGCCATTTAACGTGGTAAGCCACCCACGATGTTGTGAGCCGAGAAATTAATCCCTGGAAAAGTTTCAACCTCTTACGGGGATCGAACCTGCGACCGTTGGCACCAAGTGCTTAACCGCTAGGCCACCGGAGCTCACTACAGGACGAGTAAAGCACTGACCTCTATATACCTCTTTAATATAGGTCAGTGAAGTAAATGCATTCAACATGACTACCAGCGCCATCTTTCGAATACTATTAGTATTCGAAAGAGGTCGCTAGTAGACTTTTAAACCCAAATAGCAACTTTGAAACATTTTATTATTGTATTCAAATTTTATATCTGAAGAGATCTTAAGTGTCTAAATACTGTCTTGGTTAATTTAATGGTAGTGATAACACACACGCGCGCGCGCGCGCACACACACACACACACACACTCACTCACACACACACACATATATTACGAGATAAGATACAGAAAATAGATGGGGAAAATAAAACCTGCTCTCCTTGTCTTAATATTTTGCTGGCTTATGATAGAGTCTATAATAATAATAATAATAATTAATAATAATAATATTATTATTATTATTATTATTACCTGTGTGTGGCATGTTTTGTATGAGTGCATGCATTACATATGGGCCTCTCACAGTCACCACAATAAAATTGAATGTTCTCCTTGGGATGATCGACACAGTACAAGTTAGATGAATCCGGAATAAACAGTTCTACCTGGAACACGTAAACAAGGATCTGATTAATCGACCGAATAGTACTACAGAGCGGCTAAACTTGATGTTTGGGGAGGCGATTGTTAATTAAGGGGGGGGGGGGTAATTATAATCCAGGTATTTAAAATCTTCACACTTGAAATAATTTGATTGTCTTGTCGCGATGACATCTTACCTCTATATGATTATCATAAAGTTTGTTATTCGTGTGGCTGCCGTTACATTTCGAACACAAGAGGACGCCACAGGTAAGACAGAAGTAATCAGCTGTCGTGTACTTGTGGTTTACTTTACACACCTGACAGGTCTTCTTCCGCTGTCGATGGATATTATATTGTATCATATCATATCATATTATATTATATCAAACACTTTAAATTAAAATAAATTATGTTGTGTTGTATTGTGTTGTGCTGTGTTGTGCTGTGTAGTGCTGTGCTATGCTATGCTATGCTATGCTATGCTATGCTATGCTATGCTATGCTATGCTATGCTATATTGTGTATAGTAATGGTAATACCCACTATTATTTCCCTGTGGGTACGAACATTATCCCTGTATAGTACCATCATAATCTCTCGTTAGGACGCCATTATCCCCCCCCCCCTGTACCACCACTACCGACCAGCTGATACCATCATTACCTCTCCCCTGTATGTATCAGTGATACCAACCTGTTGATACCGCCTTTTCTGTACCAGATCTGTGACGGCGTTAGTTCTATGGTCAGCCGGTAGGAAGCCTAAGCCTTTCTTTGGTACGACACAGAGCTGTCTACAGAGAGGACACTGTATCCGGTCACGTGAGTGATGACGTTCTTGTAGGTCGGCCAGATAAGACGGATAGAGACAACGGAGACAGAAGCTGTGTTGACAAGAAAGTACCTGAAATGTAGAAATAACATCAAATTAATCCTTTTGTTGTTGGTGTTTATATATATATATATATATATATATATATATATAAAAATTTATTATTTTCTCTAAAACGTCTTAATAATATGTTTTCCTCGTTCGGTATGTTTTAATGAACGAACATGACGTCATTTAGGAGAATTTAGTATCATAATATTTGTTTGTTTGTTTCCTCGCATCTTAATTCTGAAACGTTTCAGATTTTCCGTCACACAAACAATTTCTTGCTGTCCATTTATGAAACGCTCTGAATGTGAGTTGACGGGTGTGAGATTTCTACTGAACCCTAATTTGCATATACACGTACATACAAACCAGTTGGTGGCTCAGCGATGAAGAGCGGTGGATTTGAAAATGGGACGTTCTTAGTTCGAATCCACTTGTTGGCTGCTGGCTATACAATCACTAAAGACTTAAAGGTTTGTGGGCATGTTTTGGGTGTTATTTGTGCTATTTAAATATGCCCACATATGATCTGTCACTTGAGAATTATCCATCCCGTCACTTGAGATATTTGATAATAATGGACTGTCACAGTTAGTTAGTAAAGCGTCCGGTAGGTGGTGGTTTAATATATTATGTCCCGGGGTTTGACAGTGGCCGAAATACATATCAGTATATTGCCTCAGATTGAAAAAACAAAACAAATATGGCACGGTATAAAAACTATAATTTTTAATTTCACGATTACAGCGAAATATTTGAAAAGTTTTTAGAAGAAAATCTTAACAATAAGATTTCGAAAAGGTAAATCGGTGACTGGTGACACACTGTGCATACATCAGCATGAAATTTTTAGAAGAAAATCTTAACAATAAGATTTCGAAAAGGTAAATCGGTGACTGGTGACACACTGTGCATACATCAGCATGAAATGTCACAATATATTTGTGTTTAGACGAATCATTTGACGTTACAAAGAAATGTTTTAAGACGATTAACAAAACAACTTTTTTATACTCTCAATAAGCTTGAAGCATGATGACGTCAAAAACCAAAAATCAAACCAGTCGCACTTTGCATTGTGGGATTTATAGGGGGTCCGCTGAGCGATAATACCGTGATAATCCCGCCATTTTAACATTAAACGTCAATGTTCCGGATCCGTTATAATCATCCCCAAAACTAACTCTGAATAACTGAAATATACTGTATACTGTACACCAAGAACAAAGTTAATGGGGTCAAATAATCTACGTACAAAACTATAACAATATGGCAGAGAAAATAGGTCAAAGCTTAGCTAATCATTTTGCGTGAACGCGCTCTCCTATATCTGACCTTGGGTGATGTGGGTAACTCCCAACAGATGGCGCACTTGACCACCTCCTCCAGCTCGCTGCACAGTGAAACGTTGTCGTCTTCTGACGGCATGGCGATGGCACCCGAAGACAATTGGTGTTCTAGAATTTGCTCAGAAGATCCGAAAAACCGTGGATGTCCAGAAGATCCGGGAAGGGTTCTGAAACACGAAGTAAAGCACGCAATTATTTGCATTTCTTCCGCGCTATTCACTCAATCTCTTGGCTCGAACTGGTATCAACGGTTTGATGAGGAAGTTGATTTATTAAATATTAGATAATATAAATTATTCATATTGTTGACATATTATGTCGTGTGGCTAAACATTTATATGATACCGGGACGTTACGAAAATGATATCACACAAACAAATAAACAGACAGACAGACAGACAGACAAATGAATGAAACAAACAAAACTATTTCTGGATTTAAATGGCGGTAGTGGACAAGGTCGAGCTCTCAGAAGCAGCTCGAACACGCCGGAAACTGGATTGGGGATGCAATCCCGAACCACCAACATTGGCATTGGCTTTGATTGGCCGGTGTGCGTCGTCTCCTATATGTCCTGTTTTGTCCAGTTTTCCCAGTCTATGACGTGATGTTCGGGACGGACTGATATTGTCCCCAGATAGCAACACCAAAAACTCCTTCATCGCCAATATACGACTTTGTTCAGCTGATATAAGATCCAGGATGTTGAGAAGATGTCAACGGATAACTCGCTTAATAGTGATAGTCACTTTGATGGAGGGGGAGCAGTACGGAAAGATGGAGCCGAAATGCCCCGAGGGTGGTCACTGCCAGAATGTTTTACGTCCTCAGGGGGGTCGTTAACATTCCCATTTTTATTTCTATTAATTCAGTGGATACGGCAGCGCCATTTAACGTGGTCAGCCACCCACGATGTAGTGAGCCGAGAAATTAATCCCTGGAAAAGTTTCGACCTCTTGCGGGGTTCGAACCTGTGACGGTTGGCACCAAGTGTCGGCTGTTTAACCGCTAGGCCACCGGAGTTCACTGGACGATGGTAACTGAGAGGCGGGCTCTATAAGGGTCATCACTTGCCGATAATTGTCTTCTCTAAGAACTAATTTTGATAATAACCATAACAACTATTATATTAATAATAGATAATCCATTATTAATACAAGTAAACTAGTGAGACGAGGATGTCCCAAAAGTTAATAACTCACCACGAAGATTTATTATAACCATATTTTATATTCTGGAATAGAAAGTATTATATTCGGTGAAAAAAACAACAACATTGTTATCAATATTCTGGATTGACAATCGTGGATTGACAATCCTCTCTACTATAGTAGCACATTAACAGGGATTCGAACTGGTAGACACCACAAACTAGCAGTTGCATTTCCATTACCGACTCTGCCATCTTGCTGGCACTAGGATATCTGCTTCTATAACGATCGTACATAAATACAACATGTGGACGATTAATCAGGGTGTTCTATTCCGAGATGAGTGTTGATGAGACATGTATCCGCGAGTGGTTCGATTTTGGAGTATATATTTCAAACTATACCCTGATGAATTGTCCAGATGTTGAATTCACTATTTATAGTTGTGCCAGTATCTTTATACCGATTTATAGACCATGAACAGGTACAGACAGACAGACAGACAGACAGACAGACAGACAGACAGACAGACAGACAGACAGACAGACAGACAGACAGACAGACAGACAGACAGACACACGTGCCCTGAAGCATGAGTCCATGCATGCATGCACATACACAAACACGCACATACACACACGCATGTAGGCTCGTAACTAGGTTTGTAGTATCCGGATGAATAATCCACATGTATTCACCATTCGTAATTCTCTTTGCCACCACTACCACACCAAGAACAACAACAACAGCAATCATTGCGACGACAACAACCAGACCGACAAACGTTCGTATCACAACAACATATGACTTGTTAATGACGTCATACAGATTAGGTTAATGTTATCACGACACCTGTTATCAGTGTTAAACAAAGGTAAACCAATTACAGGTAAGAACATAATCGATTCTGTTTAAATGTTACCTGGTGCAGGTGAGTTGTAATTGGGTGATCGGATCGATCTGTACTGATCAATATAGATCGGGTGTTTGATGACTCCAAGTAGGCCACACCTGAACTTTGAACATATTTACGATAATAAAACGCCGCTTTATGTAAGCCTTTTATTATAGCAGATGAAGTATGTGCATATGTGTCTGTCTGTCTGTCTGTCTATGTGTGTGTGTGTGTGTGTGTGTGTGTGTGGAGGGGGTTCAGTGGGTGTCAATCTATCTATCTGTTTGTCTGTCTGCTCAGCTGTCTGTCTGTCTGTCTTTTGTCTGTGATGGTGAGAGCAAGCGTTCACCCGACTGTTCTTATATCTGTATATTTGTCTGTATGTATGCATATCTCTGCGTGCATATACGTATTTCGCTTTCTGTCTTTAACGAAAACCACATACAAACATACACACACACACGCATTGTAACAAATACTAGAAAATATGATCATATCACTCCAATTCTTCAAAAACTACATTGGCTACCTGTTAGACAGCGTATCCATTTTAAGATTCTGTTAATAACTTATAAATCTATTAATGATATGGCGCCAGAATACCTGTGTGAACTGGTTTCCATTAGAAAGTCATCCCGAAAACTCAGGTCATCCAGTCAGATACTATTGCAGGTGCCAGTGTCTCGGCTCAAGTCATATGGTGATTGTGCGTTTAGTGTTACAGCCCCCCACTTTGTGGAATAAGTTGCCGGCAAATATTAGAAATGCATCGACTCTTGGAAATTGTAAGTCTCTTCTAAAAACACACCTATTTAAGGTCGCTTTCACAGATAAATAATTATTATCTTTTAAATCATTACAGGTTTTTTACAGACATTATTTGGGGTATTATTATATTACATATTATTTGTACAGCACCTTTGAATGGCTCCTGCTAGTAAGGGCGCTTTATTAAATATACATTATTATTATTATTATTATTATTATTATATCATATTGGTACACTTCGATTAAAATGTAACAACTTATCTTACTTTATTTGAATCGCATTAATATATATATATATATATATATATATATATATATATATATATAAAAAAGAGAGAGAGAGAGAGAGAGAGAACGCAGCTGGCTTCAAGCCAAGTCAGGCTTATCCAGCTGCGCGGCAGACATAGATCTAAGCAACATCCTGTTTCCGTGGCTAAATCCCGTCATAACGTCCCCATGAAGAACCACGCCGCGTCACGAGCGCCTAACAACAATAAAATGCGTCCAAAACGTGATGACGTAGCCCGAAAGTCTAACTTACCTGAAATATATTATCCATTCCTCAATCTGTCCTTTAAATTTCCGACAAAATCTGGCACCGAAGTGGTTATTAGCGCTTCTTCGATCTCGCTGCACCAATAATACGCCCAAAATGGTGTCCTTATGGTGCTAATACACCGTTTTTAGCCACCGACTATTAACGTAAACTTACGTCTGGTTCTCTGTCTAGCGGTCGCGCTTGACTGAGCACGACACCAAGTAGGTGAGCGGTTTCTATAGCTCACCACTCACCACTTAAGGTCCCCGTATACAGTAATACCTGTTGCTACGACTGTCTTAACTAAAAACTGGTCAAAGTATATGGTTCCTCAAGTGGGCATTGCCCATCAATAGGAACGAAACGGTGCCGGGTTTGTGTTCATTCGTTGCAAATCAGCAATTCAGGGTTCGATTCTGATTTGTATCTGTGTTTCGGGGATGTTCTCCTTGAGAGTCGCGCCTCAACCATCTGTACCGGGTGTGACCAACGCTGAGATTAGACTGAAAACTGACTGACTGACTCACTCCGAGTTCAACAATAACAATTTTTATGTTAATATATTCTCGTAATAGACGAGTATTAGTTAGGTTTTGTTTCGTTTGTGCTGGTCCAATTCTTGACGATGACAATAACATTAAAGTCGTAAAATAATTAATAACCAAAATGATTAAGTTTTTGGCATCTTTAATTGTTTTTGAAAGAGAGAGAGAAAGATATATATATATATATATATATATATATAGAGAGAGAGAGAGAGAGAAAGAGAGAGAGAGAGAGAGAGATAAAGAGAGAGTTCAAAATATCATCTACAATTAATAAATAACTAATTTCCTACAGATGCATATCTATATGACATTAGGTAATCAACCTATACCGTCTATGCCATTAGCTAGTCAGCCTATATCGTCTATACTATTAGCTAGTCAACCTATACCGTCTATGCTATCAGCTTGCTCAACCTATACCGTCTATACTATTAGTTACTCAACCTATACAGTCTATGCTATTAGCTAGTCAACCTATACCGTCTATACCATTAGCTGGTCAACCCATACCGTCTATACCATTAGCTGGTCAACCCATACTGTCTATACTATTAGCTACTCAACATATACCGTCTATACTATTAGCTACTCAACCTATA
Organism: Paralvinella palmiformis; assembly: GCA_025642065.1. Lineage (NCBI taxonomy): Eukaryota > Metazoa > Annelida > Polychaeta > Terebellida > Alvinellidae > Paralvinella > Paralvinella palmiformis. The sequence continues at coordinate 109,566 of JAODUP010000939.1, read as the reverse complement.
CAGTCTATACCATTAGCTAGTCAACCTATACCATCTATACCATTAGCTGGTCAACCCATACCGTCTATGCCATTAGCTGGTCAACCTATACCGTCTATACCATTAGCTAGTCAACATATACCGTCTATACCATTAGCTAGTCAACATATACCGTCTATAACATGAGCTAGTCGACATATACCGTCTATACCATTAGCTAGTCAACCTATACCGTCTATACCATTAGCTAGTCAACATATACCGTCTATAACATGAGCTAGTCGACATATACCGTCTATACCATTAGCTAGTCAACCTATACCGTCTATGCCATTAGCTGGGCAACCCATACCGTCTATACCATGAACTAGTCGACATATACCGTATATGCCATGAGCTAGTCAACATATACCATCTATATAGCTTGAGGAGACTAGCCGGAGAGGTAAAGTGCTTTTTGACAATAAAAAAAGATAAATCTAATTTAGATTATCTTTTTTATATCTTGTATAACATATGAGTCACATCTTATATATATAGAGTCATGGACAGGTGTAGCTGTTTGGTGTGACTGACTGACTGACTGACTGACTGCACGCTGACTGCGCTGACTGACTGACTGGCTGACTGGCTACTGACTGGCTGACTGACTGACTGGCTGACTGACTGAGCTGACTGACTCTGACTGGCTGACTGACTGACTGACTGAGCTGACTGACTGACTGGCTGACTGAGCTGACGCTGAGCTGACTGACTGACTGACTGACTGACTGAATGAACCGATCTGACTGACTCTCCAACGTAAAACTGCATTCAGACGAACCGAGACGATGAATTAACTAGATAGCGGAAATGGTACCATCTTGAATCAGCTGAAGCATAAAAATAATTAATCATTATTTCTGTAGAGAAACAGTTAAATTGAGAGAAATGATATTGGCACCTGTCCATGTGACCACCCATCCATCAGTGTACAGCTTGTATAAGTGTATAAGTCAACGCCCAACTGTATGACTTACAGGAAGTTGCGGGGGCGAGGGCTTCGTATAGCAAAGCATACAGGTGTATGCTATTTCTGAATGAAGTGACATCTTCAAATGAATAACCGAATCAATCAGGAAGTGAACAGTGTTTTTGTTGTAACAAATTCTCTCTCTTTCTCTTAGTCTCTCTCTCTCTCTCTCTCTCTCTCTCTCTCTCTGTGTCTCTCTACGTGCGTGCGTGCGTGTATGTGTGTGTTTTAGTTGTCTATAATAAGGCACAGAGAATCTCGAACCGTGAATTAAACTCTGGACTTTTCTTCAGGGGACTGAATCCAGAGTGCCGACACGTGCAATGTCTCACAATTCCGTAAGTCGCCAAGCAACAAAAAGGGAATCTCCTACAGCCGTGGTGGTTGGGGGTAAAACACCCAAGTTAGAACACGGCAGTTGTGAGAAAGGTTAAGTTTACTGTTTGTTTTGTTGTTCGGGGGGAATCCCCAGTATGTCACTTATTCGGCACAGCCTCTATGACGGAGAGGTTGAGAAAACTCCTCCCCCACACTCACATGGGAGGTACGGAAAGATGGAGCCGAAATACCCCGAGGGTGGTCACTGCCAGAGTGTTTTACGTCCTCAAAGGGTTTTAACGTCCCCCTTTATTTTAAATAATTCAGTAGAGACGACAGCGCCATTTAACGTGGTCAGCCACCCACGATGTTGTGAGCCGAGAAATTAATCTCTGGAAAAGTTTCGACTTCTTGCGGGATTCGAAGCTGCGACCGTTGGCACCAGGTGCCCGGTGCTTAACTGCTAGGCCCCCGGAGCTCACTAATTAGATTAATTAATTAAGCAGCCCTATTTATAGATTTTTTCAATTGGTGTATTTTTCTTCAAAGCAATACCAGAGAGCTTAAATATAGAGAGGCGTTACTCTTGGGGCGCCATTTGGGATTTTGAACCAGTGGCGCCCCTAGCGACCGGGGGGGGGGTATTTCTAAGATAAACAAAAGCTCTCTGATTGCCGAATGGTTGAAATCAATTGCCAATACTACTACTAGTACCATATGTTACATGAGCAAATTTTCTCTTGTTAATTAACACTTTAATTGTGCAGACATTATATTGAGAAGAAAAAAAACAAAGCTGTGAAACTGTAAATAAAGAATTAAGTTATTTATCAACCCAATCACGTCACAGTATACAATTTGCAATCACTTAATTTACAGCTGATCAGAAAATAATTAAACGTTTTATTTTGTGTGTGGAAGGCGTATTTTTAAGTGTATATTAAATAAAAACAATTATGCATAAACATGTTTGTCATCATGTCAATTTATTATCAATTATCACACACAACAATCATGGTTCATGCCATGGTCCATTTCATTTTTATTTATTTGGATATATATATATATATATATATATATATATATAATTATATATATATATATATATATATATATATATATATACAGCTATTATAATGAAACCATAACACAATTCATTACAAACTTTCCACCAAATGTTCATTATGTCCGTTTATCATATATTAACTAAAAAAAATCACAAGTTCATTTAGAGTCTACACCTCACTAATGTAGCCCAATATAGGCCTGCCCAACTGAGAACAAAGAATATACATGGAATGTTATTAGTGTTTCTGTTAACATGTTAGAGAAATTAGTACTTTCATACAATTAGCGGCATCAAATCTCTTGTGCCACGGGTTCATCTATAGTTACAATCAGCCGTTTGTTATCAAATGCACAGAATAACCCAAATTACTTCTAGCTCTAAACAACCACTACTATAAAAATATGACATTTAGTCCAGATCAGTGAACTCTTTAAAGTTAGACAGATAACTCAAAATCATCTATCACATCCAACACCAGTAAATCTGTATCCAAGAGATTGGCCTGTTTACATGGCATCTCATCATCATAGAACTTCAAGGACTGAAACAGAACAATACCTTGTAAAATAATGACTTGAACCAAGTGCACACACAATGTGTAAACACATGTTTTCCTTTTGTTCAAGTTGGTTAAAGAATTTGATTTGATATGCATTTAAGTTATGAAGAGAAGTATACCAATTAAAGCACATGAGCTGAATATTGACATTATGCAAAATTCAGGTAGTAATTCAGGTGCTGGTAATCTTTTTTTGTATTAAGATATGAAATGGGCTGACAAAATTTCATGGGTTTGATGCCTTGTTTTTTATTTAATTAATTTTATTATAGCAATTTGTAATATGCTTCACCATTAATATTTATAAATATTAATTACCATCACAGCTGGCCCTGTCTCCTGTATAGGTCTCCTATCTGTTAATACCTTTCTGTTTGATTTCAGTGGATGGATGAGGTGGATTTGGTACATCATAAATAGTTGGAATAGAATTCTAGATAAGTTTATCTCTTGTCTGGTTTATGAATTCTGTTTCAGTGAAGTGCATATTATACACTCTACAATTAGTATTCAAGTAATTTAAATCTTTCCTCATCATATATCTGCATGACAACAATTAATAACCCATCTTTTACTTCTGTCAATAGAAAAAATATCAAAATGAATGTTTCTACCACTATTTGAGATATTTAATAATTAATTTCATAACGTTTAAATTATAAATAGAAGTCCATATATATCTATAAGTACCAATTGCTTACGTTTAAAAATAAATATGGATGCAGGTGATCATGTAAATACTCAGCTACTTATAATTAGGGAAAAATTATCTGATTATAGTAATGTAATATTAGAAGTCCAATTATATTATTAACAATAACAAAATATAATATACCTCCCACCCATAACATTTTCAATGGCTCCAGTACATGTAACTGTAAGCTTATGTATATTTAACATACTCATTTTGTGATTAATAGGTTGATATTGTTCAATAAAATTCAATAAGATTTTTGTCTGAAATAAATATAGATCTAGATAGATCTTGCTTGGGCCTACTGCTTGGGTCATGTCAAGTAGGGGCGTGTCTACTTCAAATTGTTATGCTTATTTTTTAAATATCCTTTATTTAAAAAAAGCCAGATCCTATCAAATTTTTACACTAGCTTTCCTTTCGGGAATGTCTTTATTTGTGTATACTTTTCCTGTTACTGCAGCCGAAAGCAGCGCAGAATGAACCAGTGCTATTAACGAAGAGAGCTGTCTGTGATAATCTGCCCCCGGTCGCCAGAGGCGCTGCGCTCCATGAATTCAAAAAGGCACCCCATGTTAAAACGGGAAGTAACACGTCTTGTTATAAAGAGTCTTTGGCAATACTATATAAACTATATAACCCAATTGTCACTATCTTCAAAGGTCAGTTTTTACAACGGGCAGGCGTCACGAAGCGACTACTATTAAAGCTGTTAGCTTAATTGCTATTATAAGACTGACATCTGGGTTGAAGCAGACCGTAATAGCGCGTCATAGCTTCGGTACTGTTTGAACTATGTTATCATTTTCAAACCTGACCTAACGTCTGCTATTCTAACTATTGTAGTAATAACGTTTTTAAATGTTATTTATGACAAGCAGATTAGAGCTAATCTTGAATGCCATAGTAAAAACTGGACATTACTGGACATAGATAATTCAGTTCTAATTCTATTCCACATACAACCAAGGTGAATTATATATACAACTAAACTAAACTAAACCACACGAGCTGTGTCCAATACCACCGCTCGAGATGCGATGCAGTGTTTCTATTCCTGAGTCAGGAGTACTTATAATGCTTTAAGAGCGTACTGTGCCTGCTACAGTCATTTAAATGCTGGATAACCAAACCAAACACTTAAACGGCGTGCCTCCAAAGACGCAAATAGTACATGGAATATACAGCTCTAGATCAACTTTTCTTAGAATGCGGACACGGGGAAATATAATCTCCACGCACAGAAAACTGAACATCTTAACCGCAGCATAATATGCCTTGTGATATTTGCTGGAGGGTCAAATACCTCATAAACATACAAATCCAATACATTCTATGACCTACTCGTCACTAACCCTTTATATCAAATAAAACAAAATTGGTAAAAAGAAAACACGAACCTCAATCTCTGGCACGGGCAATGTGTGTTTTAGCTGTGTATAATAAGGCACCGGCGCAGAGAATCTCGAGCCGTGAATTCAAACTCTGGACGTTTCATCAGTGGCGACTTTTCTTGCCGAGACACGTGTAATTTCTGACCAGTCCCTAAGCCGCCAAGCAAAAACTTACAGAATTATGACCGAACGAGCACTATCTAAATAGAAAAAAATATATATATATTAGTACATATATAATGCAACTATAATTGGAAATAAAGCATATATATTAGTACATATAATATATGTTATGATAATAATCTTAATACCTCCGACAATAGCAGAAATAGTAGTATTTTCACTCAGCCCAAATAGCACGACTAGTTTCGATCTTAAAAAACCCTTTATCAAGTGTATGTTGTGTGTGTGATCAGATACATCATCATCCAGTTTCGAGTGGTAATTGCTTTTTGAATAAAACAATATAGCACCTGTGTGCCAGCCAACATCTTGACTATCTTTACACAAAACACACACACACACACACACACACACACACACACACACACACACACACACACACACACACACACACACACACACGGACAAACCTACCGTTATGACGGGTTTAGCCCCACCATCATAACGTACACATAATACATATCGCTATAAATCTAACAGTATACGCCATTGACGTCAAGTCTGTCTTGAAAACGCATACATCGACTTGACGCATAGCAAATCCGGATCAGCCATGGTCATTCTGGATTTGTTTTTGATTTCCAGATTAGTCTTAAGTGGCCGACGACTCATCTAACGAAAATACTAATTAATGATCTGAAATGAGTCGAACATTAAAAAAACCTGTTGTTTGTGCTCTTTGAGGTTATGACCTAATTTAATAAATGGCGAATATTAATTTGCTTTATCAGCTGAACTAATCCAGATCCTTCGTCGATCAAACTTGATTTTTATTAAATCAATTAAGGCTAATATTTTGTGTTTACACGAATTACTTACAGCTGGTTACCACGTGGACGGTTAATTAATTATACAGCATATATGCACGCACACCCGTTGTTCGAATACATAAAGTAATGACGTATCACAGAACCGAACAAACGTACAGCTAGATATGCTGATGACGCCAGAGAACGACTCCATCCGGCGGAAATTGCCGAATGAAGACGAACAGACCCGAATATTCTTCGGAATGTCTCGTATATGACTAATGCATACTGCGAAGAGCTTGTGATAATGCCACAGTTTTTTGAATAAAAAATTGAAACTATCAAATGACGGGATTTATTCTTATCTACAGTTTATTTGGACAGAATTGTATATCTCGTTGTTGGATGAAAAATATCAAAAGAATTGCTTTAATCTGGATCCGAACTTATTACACACAAAAATGTCATGAATAATTAAGATATATCGATATCAATACAGAGCAAATTAATATTATAAATTTAAATTATCCCATATATATATATATATATATATATATATATATATATATATATAATATGCCGGATTAAAGATAATGTCGGGATGTCTATAATATGTCAGATAAAGAATTTTGGTAGTCAGACTACATAACAAATAATGTTGGATGCAAGACTTACTAATAATGTGAGCAAAACCTGCTAATATATGGTCTATAGTAATATATGGTCAATACTAATATATGGTCAATACTAATATATGGTCAATACTAATATATGCACTATAGTAATATATGGTCAAAATTAATATATGGTCTATACTAATATATTGTCAATACTAATAGATGGTCTATACAAATATATATGGTCAATACTAATATATGGACAAAACTAATATATGGTCAATACTAATATATGGTCAATACTAATATATGGTCAAAACTAATATATTGTCAAAACTAATATATGGTCAAAACTAATATATGGTCAATACTAATATATGGTCAATACTAATATATGGTCAAAACTAATATATTGTCAAAACTAATATATGGTCAATACTAATATATGGTCAAAACTAATATATGGTCAATACTAATATATGGTCAATACTAATATTATGGTTTTCTCTGCTATAAATTAAAACACCAAAATGCAAGAAGTAAATTTAACTGAGACAGAATCATTCATTTAAGAAATAAAATGAATACATGTTATTGAAAAAGTTTGTTTAGTGTAAAGAGCTGAGAGATGTTTACTGTTTGTCAGTGCGTTCATCATTTTTTTCCCCAGGTATTTGTTGACAAAATGAGGATGTGATTCCAGGAATGTTAGCATATCCTCATTGTCGGCCTCAATGTCTGCCATCTTGATGACGATATTCCGAGGCGTAGATGCTGGCGAGTCATCGAATTCAGCTCGAAAGGAGGGGGGGGGGATCACTCGTGTTGGGGTTAATCATATCTAATCATAATCATATCTAATAATTATATAATCTCGGTAATTTCGTGACCATTAACATATACTTCCGGTGTCATGGGTGTGAGATTACAAAGCCCCCCCCCCCCATTGTGTTCAATAACAGTATGCTATGACATCGAATGGCATTGAACCCTTCGATCATTTGATGTTTGTTAATTACCAGATTAACTCATGACTAACTCAAAAGAAAATTATGGGGCGGCTCCGTGGTCTAGTCGGTAGTGCGTTGGACCGCAGATCGCTAGCACCTGAGTTCGAATCTCGGCGTGGGCATATCTGAAGGGTGTTTAATTTTTCATTGGCTATCTGTTAGACAGCGTATCCATTTCAAGATTCTGTTAATAACTTATAAATCTGTTAATGATATGGCGCCAGAATACCTGTGTGAACTGGTTTCCATTAGAAAGTCATCCCGAAAACTCCGGTCATCCAGTCAGATACTAGTGCAGGTGCCAATGTCTCGGCTCAAGTCATATGGTGATTGTGCGTTTAGTGTTGCAGCCCCCACTTTGTGGAATAAGTTGCCGGCAAATATTAGAACTGCGTCGTCTCTTGGAAATTTTAAATCTCTTCTAAAAACACACCTATTTAAGGTCGTTTTCACATATAAATAATTGTTATCTTTTAAATCATTACATGGTTTTTACAGACATTATTTGGGATTATATTACAGACATTATATTGCATATTATTTGTACAGCGCCTTTGAATGGCTCCTGCTAGTAAGGGCGCTTTATTAAATATACATTATTATTATTATTATTATTATTATTCAAGTTTTCAGGTAATACGTCTATTGCTAACTGAGATTTAATACAGATTACCTGCAAATTTCCGGCAATATACGCATTACCTGATTATACGGATTAACTGTAAATATATATATATATATATATATATATATATATATATATATATATCCACTCCCAACAAGAGTTATTCTGATATTGATTTACCAATAACCTCATATTAAACGAGTTTTAGCCTTATTTACTGGTAATATTAGATCGCTAGAAAGGATAAGTCTTGTGCTAAAACTGATATCAACAAGTAGCTATAACGATTTTGGTGCAATATGGCGGCAATATTCAGATTTTATATTAGCCTGGCATAGAAGTTATATTTTCCTGCCTTAAAAAATATTATCCTCGTATTGGGGGAGGGGGGGGGGGGGGTGTTACCCAGGGTATATCATTTCGAAAATTAGATCATATTGAACTGGTATTGCAGAGGATGAAAGCTGGCTTGACACAGAGGTTATATATACTTGGCACAGAAGTAATATTAACAATTTATTCGGGTTACCTGTGTCTAGGGGATGTTTCATCTTATTTCCTTATATAAGTAATCCTTCTGCCATATGTCACTCTGGTGACGAGGAATATAGACTGACTGACTGACTGACTGACAAATAGTATCTATTATCTATTACCTTCAACTTCCCCTCCCCCCTCTGCCAACACACACACACACACACACACACACACACACACACACCACATCGACTCAAACGGACCATTCAGAGTCAACAACATTAGATTATAATCTCTTATTATTCGCCGACAAAATCATCCAATGAAAGCCATCGATACAAATCGTGCCACAATCTTTTATAAATATGGACTATTGTGCCATAAACAAAACACACACACACACACATATATAGTCAGTGGCCTATTTTATTCTATAGCATAGCCATTCTGGCGTGATCAGCGCAAATTGATCGATTTCTAATCGATAATCTGAATATAATGTCCTCCATAAAGATAAGGTTTGTATTGTTAAAACTGGTACAATAGATTGTTAGCGATAGGACTATCTTATCTGTGATTCGGCTAGAAAAAAATGTCAGAAATAAAAATTAATATTCCGATCCATAAATGAACGCGGAATGATATACATAGTGAGACAGGAAGGGAACACACACACACACACACACACACACACACACACACACACACTATATATATATATATATATATATAGATAAAGATCATACATTCGTATCCATTAACGAGAAACAGACATGTCAGATGTGTATACCAACTGGCTGTCACGAATAATCGACAATTCGCACGTACATCACCCAGGCACACGCCCCACGCACGCACGCGCACACACACACACACACACACACACACACACACACACACACACACACACACACACACACAATAACTGACATAAGAATGATATTTTGTGATAAATAAACAAAAACGAGACATCAGTATGGTTTCCTAATACCGAGTTCTATCTAAGGCCAATGGAGAACGTATTTTCTCAATAGAAAGCTTTCTATAGACAATTTCAAAACACACACACTCACACACACACACTGCTAACATCGTTCACCTGGTACAGGTACCTGGCCCCAGATGAAGCAGCTGGGCCGTGTACCAGGCGGCCCAGCTGGGCCAGCCTGGTCTCGAGAGCCACCCACCCAGAGCGAGGCCTAGATATGCTCTGCCTGACTACGAGGAGGCGCAAAACGCATGTAAACATTGAACTTGCCGCAGGGATTACACCAATAAAAGTTTAGAAATCTCAGACGGTCAGACAAGGAGAGAGAACGAGCCGGAAATGTGTTTACATCCGGGATTTAGTCATTCCTGATGGGAACAATCTTGATGGGAACAGGGTCTGATTGGAACAGGGTTCGATAGGAGCGGAACACAACACACACACGCACAGGCTTGATATATACAACTGGCGGCAGCCCGACTGGTTCCAGAAGAGCAGCTGTCTGGAGCCGATACTGTTGAGATTTAGGCCCAATTCTCCGGAGCCATTCGGGATATGGTAGCAACATGGATATGCACGACGTTGTTCCGGATCAGAGCGTGGTAGGTTCGCGGCACTATCTGAGTTAGCACGTTCGTAGTGTGTTGGCTAGCCAACGGGCTTTCTGGGTTCGCCATTCTCTGTTGTTTAGTATACTGGGTGATTCTGGAGTCTCTCTCTCTCTCTCTCTCTCTCTCTGTGTGTGTGTGTGTGTGCGTCTCTCTCTCTCTCTCTCTCTCTCTCCGTGTGTGTGTATGTGTCCTCGAAGTAAACACACCCTTCCAAAAGGTATAGTATACCACAGAATAAGATCACTCTAGTATGTCAACAATCAAAGTTTGTTGTCTACTTAAATCAGTTTACCTTCTCCGAGGCTTCCCCAAGATAAACCAAATATGTTCTCGATTGTTCGTCTGTCATTTGATATATATATATATATATATATATATATATATATATATATTCATTCCTAATTATTGTTTTTCCTTACATTTATAGAGTTTTATTAATATCACAATTTTTCTTAGTGACTAGGATTTGGTCGACTAACTTTAATATCGTAATAACCTCACCGCATTACGTCAACAATCTGAACTGTATCTATAATGATGACAAAGGTCACGTGATCTCACCTGGTTCCGGAACCATAAATCGTGACACCTTATGTCATGTTATAGTAAGTCGTATCGTCTCATGTCATGTCATGTCATGTCATGTCATGTCATGTCGTGTCATGTCATGTCGTGTCGTGTCATGTCATGATATAAACTTAACTACCAATGTCCCATGCTGTCCCCCCCCCCCAATATAATTAGAATGACGTCATTAGATCGTGTCGTGTCGTGTCGTGTCGTGTCGTGTCGTGTCGTGTCGTGTCGTGTCATGTCATGCCATTTTTTGTATATTATATTATAACTGTATTATATTATATCACTTTATATTGTTGTATTTTCTACATGATATAAACTTAACTACCAATGTCCCATGCTGTCCCCCCTCCCAATATAATCAGAATGACGTCATTAGATCTATCCAGAACACTGACGTGATAGAGTTCTGTTATCAAATTATTGATTTTTACATTTTTATGTTCGATCTTCGATTAGAACAAAACGTTCGGCTAATTCTGTTTATCTAATTATTAACGCGATAGTCGGATAATAATAATATTATTGATCTGAAACATGCTGAAACGACAAAGGGGGGGGGGGAGGGGATAGTTGTCGTTGTGAAACGCCTAGAGCAACCTGATTAAGATAAAACTTGAATGTAGAGTAATTATATATTGTGGTAGTGGCAAAGGCAGAGTAATTATATAGTAATGATGAGTTGTAGAGCTGACGTGGCAAAGTAATGATATATTATGGTAGTGACAAACAACGATAATTGACATACTGTGGTAGTGATTAAGTAGTGACGCCTTACGGTAGTGATCGAATAATGATATCGTGTGGTAGTGATGAACTCTAGTAATGATTCTTTATCGTGGTAATAATAATGATAGCTGGCGGCAGTGGACATGTAATGTTATTTTATGATCGTGATAAAGTTAATGTTATCTTCTGGTAGTGATAGAGTAATGACATCCTGACGGAGTGATGGACTCCAGTAATTATGTTTTGTGGTAGTAATAAATATTGATATCCGGTTGTGGTGGTAGTTTACAGTAATGTAATTATTCCTGCAGTGATCGACTAAGGCCATCTTATGGTAGTAATGTAGTTATGATATATTCCGGTAGTAATGAATTAATAACGTCGTGTAAACGTTGTCCAACGACATATTGTGTTAATATTAAGTACAATTATTATATATTCAGTGATATAACTCATATTAAGTGATATTTAGAGAACACTGTACGGCGTTTTTTAAATATTATTATTATTATTATTATTATTATTATTATTATTATTATTATATTCAACCTCCACAGAATGGAAAAAATACAGGATAAAAGTACACACAGCAATACTATAAACAAGAACAATAGAAACTTAATACAGCAATAAGATTTTGTTAAAAGTTTCACTAAAAGATACTCGTTAGAATATATCAAACCATTAAGGGCTCTTTATTAAACAAACAGTATTATTATTATTATTATTATTATTATTATTATTATTATTATTATTATTATTGTTGTTATTATCTACCGTGGTAGGCGTAAGGTAGACTGTATACATCACATTTCTCATATCTGATAGATGATTACAATATATACGATGATATCTTAAGTTCGATGAAATACTGAAATTGAAATATTGTCGAATAATAAAAAATTAAAATAAACTAGACCCTTTTGTTCACTTGGCTATACTGTCAAATATCCGATCGGTGTTTACGTCATTACTAAACACCGCCCTACCCGGACGAACACAAATCGCCCGATAACTTCCTGTTTACTGGCGGAGGCAAATGTTAAATGGCCGGAACACCGTCGACTTGTTTCCATAAAAATAAATCGGAAATTTTACACTTTACTCCACACGCAACGCCTACACAACACGACTAATATATCCCGGATGTCTCTAACCGGAAAGTGCTTAGAGCATCGATTACTCACTCGGGATCCGCTTCTTCTTTTGTTTGCGCTATAAACAATGAATCCGGATTCAATAAGGTTATATCAACCCCCCCGGTTTTCAGCCCAACCCCACCGGCAAAAATAGCCCCGATCTGTAGATGTAAAATCCGTATTTTTTGGTCGTTTTTGGTAAGGGCGCCTTTCTACCGTAATCTTCGCACCGAAAGGCCTTTGTTTACGTTAATCGGTATAGTTTCGGACCGAAATAGTGCACTTAAAAATATCGATTTTTTTGGGGCCGAAATCGGTGTAAACAAATCGTACAAATATTTGGACGATTGTGAAGTCGTTCTTAAGAATTTAAACCAACACGATATTGGATGACATAGCTCGAGATGTTTGATTATATCGTATGTCTGTGTGTTGTCGTTGTTGTTGTTGTTATTGTTGTTATTGTTGTTGTTGTTGTTATTGCTGTTTATATGTTGTATCGGTGCATGGATCTTCATATTCCGGAAACGTTATCTATTGTTGTACAGAAACTGACCCCCCCATCCAGATAATGTGTTTCGAAGATCCCTAATCCATCCCACCTCGGGCACCGTTCAGATTATTATTATTATTATTATTATTATTATTATTATTATTATTGACAATAATACAATTTTGTGGAATCAAGATTGAAAGAAGATTAAAAATAACTCTCAAGTTTATCTTCAAATGTTTTCTAAACAAACAACTTATATAAGAACGATATACATACATACTACTACTACTACTACTACTACTACTACTACTACTAGTAATAATAATAATAATAATAATAATAATAATAATAATAATAATAATTTTATTTCTCTTTGTCTGTTCCTCGTTTTATAAGTTCAGTTTAAACGATAGTTGAAGATTCTATGAAATTAAGCTCTCCAACAGACTTGACAATTAATTATAATTACTGTATCTTAGCAGACATCCGAGGGTCGAGTTCAGTTAGTTATCCTCGATGCTGGTAACACTAGTAACATATGGACGAAGGGCCACTTCCCCGGGGGAACATCCCACAAACACAGCGATAAGCTAGCTTCGAACCCGCAACCCGGATATTTGCAACGCAACGCTGTAACCGCTGCCCCATCGGAATGTTCTCAGCCATCGTAGAAGTATCGCTTATCGGAAATGTTGTTCGAAAGTTAAAAATTTACATCATAATAATTGATTTCGATATTTTCTTAGCCTTTTATGTGCTTAAATTTAAATTTAATCTAATATTCTATTCGTAGGAATGAATTAATATCAATAAATTAAAACTCCACACTTGAAGCCTCGTTCTAGGCTAAGGGTCGTTTAGAAGTATGAACTTTTATATTAGAAATACGTCGTCTTTTGAAAACGCTCGGATCTCTTCTGAAAAACGTCGGCGTCGACTTTTATCTGAATATAATAATAGTGATCGTTCAAAATACACTACATTGGGTCATTACTGTACAGCACCATCGAATGGCTCCTGCTAGTTAGGTTACTTACCTGATGCAAAACTGATACGAAACTGATATTTAATTGATGCGAAACTGATATTTAACGGATACGAAACTAATATTTAATGTAGGAATCTGAAATTTAATTGATAGGAAACTGATATTTTATACGAAACTGATATTTAACTGATACGAAACTGATATTTAACTGATACGAAACTGATATTTAACTGATACGAAACTGATATTTAATTGATACGAAACTGATATTTAACGGATACGAAACTGATATTTAATTGATACGAAACTGATATTTAACTGATACGAAACTGATATTTAATTGATACGAAACTGATATTTAACGGATACGAAACTGATATTTAACGGATACGAAATTGATATTTAACTGATATAGAAACTGATACCACGATGGTAATCATCACTATTCGTTATAGAATACGATACCGAAACATGGGTGCTACTATAAATAGTTTAAGTTTACGCCCTATTACGTTATTATTATTATTATTATTATTATTATTATTATTTATTTATGAATAATGATTTGAGACACAATATTCCACTGTAATGAACTTTTACGTTTCAAATCTCCGACCACACACAACACCTCATATCCCAGAGGGGCATCCGGACTACCACCGGTTACCTCGGCCGAGCACACAATTACAGCAGATAATCACAGGACACAATCGCAGGACACAATCACCAGACACAGTCAAAGGACACAGTCACAGGACAAAGTCACAGCACACAGTCACAGGACAAAGTCACAGCACACAATCACAGCACACAATCACAGCACACAATCAAAACACACAGTCAAAGACAAAATCACACACACGTCACAGCACACAATCACAACACACGTCACAGCACACAATCACAACACACTGTCACAGCACACAATCACAACACACTGTCACAGCACACAATCACAACACACTGTCACAGCACACAATCACAACACACTGTCACAGCACACAATCACAACACACAGTCACAGCAGAGATGTGTGGGTAATGTAAATTTGGTGCGTAGTGTGCTGACCGCGTTATACGAGAGACGATATAAACAGAGGTCTAACTGAATGGTGTTTCTCTTTAAGCCGCAATAAGCGTCACTAAGTTACTTCTTATAATCTGTATTCTTGCGGATGTAGTACGCTTAATTCGACAAATCCCCCCCCCCCCAAACGAGGCAAATACCATCCGCAACCTCCGTGGTAGATCCGGAGAATCCGATCACTCACTGTCCGGATCAAACGGTTGGCAGCCTTTCAGGATCGGATCCCGTTGATATAGGTTGGCCTCTGGCCATTGACTTCGCTATTTTTAGGAATTGATTTACAGATGGTTCCAGCTGATGTACCCGAATAGTGATATCTGGGACAGTTCTGGAGCAGACGGTCGTGTTAATTCTATGTTGGAGATTCTGTGGAAATGGTGATAGTGTGGCCTAGTTTGTTGTCAGGGCCCGTTAGTTCGAATCCTAACGTGTATCGACAGCGCGAGGTATGTGAGAAAAGCGGATCTGACGAAAGTTGGTATAGCTCTGTCAGATGTTGCTATGAGTTTGTAGAACGACTGAGTGAGTGAGTGAGTGTTTTGATAAGCTTTAAGAAAGGTAATTAAGAATTGATAATTGTTGTTAGAGCACCTCAGAAATGATGAATATATATTAATGAATATGTGTGTGGCGCGGGCGCGCGCGCGTGTTGTGTGTGTGTGTATGTACGTACGTACGCGCGCGCTTTCAAAGGAGTGTGACCAACTCCATGCTCTTCTTGCGTCCCGCCCAAATACCTGGAATCCGTTGTCCCGCTTGATTTATAATCTACGAACTTTACATTTTAGGTCTTTTACTATTTGTCGACACCATCCAGTCCTAGGTGTGTTTACCGGGATCTGACCGGATATGGTTGTCCATTAGATCCCGACAATGTTTTATTCCTGACCGTTTTCTTTATGTAAAACATCAGTCCAGCGGGAATCGTAAATGTACAATCATAATGTTTAGCATCACATCTTCTCACCCCCCCCCCACTCCATTTCGCCTAACATAAACCCATTTAACATTAACATCACTACATCTTGTTCTATTATTAAGTCGTGGGCTGGTGTAGTGTTTATCGCTGATAAATTTTCTATTTTCTTTATACATTTTCATTATACTCTCTCTCTCTCTTTCTCTCTCTCTCTCGTGTGTGTGTGTTAATTATATATATATATATATATATATATATATATATATATATATATATATATAAAAAGAAGAATATTTTACGTTTATGAAATACTATAACTCTATTGTATTGACTATACCTTGGTATATATCGTCATATATTTTTCATATTATAACATTTATACAGTTCTATTCGTACGTCCTTCTGTTCACCCCCCCCCACACGCACGCACGCACGCAAAATATATATATATATATATATATATATATTTACATACTTTGTGTCCTGATCCTAGAACCCTTCATACTGAAACATAAGCAATATAATATTCATTACATTCAACATTTAAATATTCATTCCACCCAACTGGGTACCTTTCGCCACCAAAGTATCTCGACCCTCATTTCCCATGACGAATGCCGTTCTGACTTGTTTTTATTACTATTTTCCTTATAATTTTCAGGTCGAAAACCTCACCCCGGAGGAGATAGAAGGTAACTATATACGTGCTGTAGCCGATTGGCGTCGTGCGTTGTCAGGCGCGAAACGGAATCGCTTCCAAATTGTACCTTATCAACAACGTGGCCACCTATAACGGGTGAAGAGCGGCTCCGTTATGGGAACCACGTGTTGGCCAATAATTGGACGATATTTTGGTGCATTTCTAGAATAGTTTCAAGGATGAGCACAAAACGATGTCAGATGGTTAATAGGAAAACTGTTCTGCCGAATGTGTCTGCCTTTTTTTTAAAGCATTCCGTCCGATTTGGTGATGAAGGAGGAAGTTGACCATTTGGTTTCGTTCAGGATTTAGGGCGTTTCGCCATTCGCCGCCGCCGTCGTCGTCAGATCTATTCATCGCTGATGTAACTCGTCATCTGATCTGACCGGTGTTTTTAGTCGAAATATGCTTCAACGCTTATTGTTTGATATTTCTATTGTAACTATTTGCTAGTGTCATTTCTCCAGAAGTTAACTTTGTTGTTGAGACAGAAATGGTCAGTCACTTGTCAGATAATTCAATTTTAGTTTGATAAAATCATATTTATAACCCCCCCCCCAAAGTTCTTACTACGTGTTATATATATATATATATATATATATATATATATATATATATATATAGTAGTGAGTGAGTGAGTGAGTGAGCTGAGTTCTTCATTTAGCCTGGGCGCTATCCACATCAGGGACATGCGGCTCATGGGCTACTCCCTAGCAAGTCTGGAGCATTTAACTGATGAATGTAACAACCCTCACACACACACACACACACACACACACACACACACACACACACACACACACACACACACACACACACCACACACACACACACACACACACGTGGACCCCACTAGGATTCGAACTACGTGTTCAAGAACTGTCACTTTCACGCATAAAATTCACCACAAAACCGACAAAATAAACAGGAACACTCTGTGTCTATCTGTTTTATTTATCACTTTTCCCGGAATCGTAAAATTTTAGGCCTTCAGCAATCTCTTCGGATATATTCTTCTTTTCTTCAACTCTTTGTTATTATAAAACATTTCAGCTCTATCCGTTTGGGTCACATCAGTGACAGATAAGGAAGTTTTTGTGGCCATTCGCTGTTCGTGGTTTTCGCTCACTCGATGTCTGGATATGACGTCATATGCGAACTATTCCCGCAGAGATTCTAATTTGTACGAAAACGTCACGTCACGAACGGAAAGCGAAAGTCGGGATTTCACGTAGATAAACGAGGATCAGGATTTATTTTGATGGTTGATGACGAATTTATTGTTTTAAAACGTAAACTCTATATATATATAATATTCGCGGGCACCTCCATGGGCTAACTGGTAGCGCGGTTGGTCACAGATTTGTAACACCTAGGTTCAAAGCCCGCCCGCGTTATATCCGATGGTTGTTTCATCTCTCACTTCGCTCCTTTACCATTGGAAGATCATCACCCGGTAATGACCTATATAACGATTTGTTATAGGCGTGTTCTTCAGAAAATATTGATCCCGATGGCTGTGATCCTCCACGAGACATCGGACGCACGCTTCCATAGAATACCGGACTAGCGCTTTCGGAAGGTTTCGAGTTTTTAAAACAAACACAAAAACATTTATGGTCATTATCCAATATTTATCTGATTCCGAAGTAACTGGAACCCAAATCCTATTGATCCAGTTTCCGCCTATAAATTGTGTCGTGTTCTTAATGCGCTTTCTCCGTTATCCAACAAGAGCACAGTGCGCTGGTATGAGATTTAGCATGCCGTTTAAAATAAAGCCTTCGTATTCCGACCAACTCCTCCCCCACCAATCACAGGGGGGGGGGGGGAGGGTACGGAAAGAAGGAGCCGAAATACCCTGAGGGTGGTCACTGCCAGAGTGTTTTACGTCCTCGGCGGGGGGGGGGGGTCTTTAACGTCCCCCTTTATTTTAAATAATTCAGTGGAGACGGGAGCGCCATTTAACGTGGTCAGCCACTCACGATGTTGTGAGCCGAGAAATTAATCTCTGGAAAGGTTTCGACCTTTTGCTGGGTTCGAACCGGTGACCCTTCGGACAAGCTGCCGGGTGCTTAACCGCTAGGCCACCGGAACTCACCCGTTTCATCGGAGAATTGTTTTCTTCTTTTATAACAAAAGCTATGACGACATAAATTTCTGAAAATAAAAATAAAATAATCGAATTTAATGCGAACCAAACTGTTATTGGTCGTATCCAGAGAGAAATATCCATATTTGATGTTTCATTTTAGACGAGTAGTCGGTGCGTCGTCGTAAATGTAATGCAACAGGAAGCGGGGTTAATGAGAGGTCATCGTCTCGAAAGTTGTGCATTGTTCGGTGATTAAGAACAAAGACGGCGATTTTCTGTCGGATATTTCGCTCATTTTGGAAACGATAAGGCCTTTGAGCATCATATAAAACGAATATACAAGTTAGAGCAGATATCCATTCATTGGAGTTTTCCGGTCTTATCTCGACGATATACACATGCGACCAGTCTCATATCAGCTCCAAATCAGTCGCATATCAGCCTCATATCAGTCTCATATCAGTAAATTATCAGTTAATCAGCCTAAGGGTAAATACTGAACTGAAACTGCAAAAAAATGGCGGCCATTTTTGTTTATGCGCATAAATCGTTCATTTATTCTCTTATTTATCGTTCACCCAAAATTATCTCTACGTATTCCTGGAATATAAGTTATACTATAAATTTGTTCAGATACTTAGAGCATAAAATCGCTCGTCTGCTCTCTGAGTAAAGGTGCTCTTAAACCGGCAGCAATATGAGTACACATACTCGCCCCGTGGCTATATAAACATATAGTCGACATCTATATGGAGTTTTGTATTCAATGTAGAATAGGGCTTTATAATAAACCTAAATTAAACATCTTCAGTAATATATATATATATATATATATATATATATATACTTTTTTGTTATTGGCAGAATTCCAAGCTGCGTTTGCCTTGTTTGACCAGGACGGAAATGGGTCGATCACAATCAAGGAACTAGGTCGGGTCATGAGACAACTAGGTATGACCCCAACTGATCAAGAATTACAAGATATGATCAACGAAGTAGACGCCGATGGTAAGATTATATATATATATATATATATATATATATATATATATATATGCGAACACGAGGTACACATGACTATTTGCGAACATACCGACAAATAAAAAAGCAGACACACACACATTCAGCTAATTAACGTCAACAATAACACGCCTATCCCGAGTTATAAACAAAGACTCCGAGTTCAGACATCCTACCTCTAGATGGCGCCACATGATCGACATTAGTTTTTGTTCCGCTGAGAAGACTTCAGCAACCATTAGCCGTTATATGGTTAACCTTTAATTTAAGTCATCACGTGACCCCTGTATCGCTCTGAATCATTTTTCAATCATTTGCCAGAAAAGGGATATTCATTAAAGTCGGCATTTCCCCCTAAACCATTTTCACGTCCGGCGTAAAACGGGTGGTACGGCTTTTCTCGTTTTTGGCGAAATATCGGCCCGCGTGTGAAAATTCCGAACACCATCTGCGTTTGGAAAGGATTGGAAGTGTTTCCAGTTTTTTCCCGGGTAACTCTCCGCGGTAATTACTCCCGTTTGATCAACATCATCGAGTTTTGCTCTCAATTACTGGATAATTAGGGCGGAAAAAAAGGCCGGACAAAGCCGTCTCGCCACACACTTTCGTATCGCTACTCTCGTCGGGCGTAGGTACGATTTATCTACGATACGGAACGAACCTAGCCGCGTTTAAAATATCCGTTCCGTCAAGGGGGCGATTTTTGTTGAGCCGAAACCAGATAGTGGTGGCTGTCTCTGGATCTTGGTTATCATCCGGAACAACGAATGCTATTTCCGGATCCTGATTGCATCGCGTTCCATGATTAGATCCGGAATACCTAAACAAAACTGGCTGTGAATGGGTTTTTGACTGAGTGAGTGGGTGAGTGAGTGAGTGTGATGTCTTTAGCCTCCGTAGTAGTCTCATACGCCAAAAACCGAAGTGAAGATGATTAATATTGAAATATACTGA
The DNA here is from genome assembly GCA_025642065.1 of Paralvinella palmiformis. Lineage (NCBI taxonomy): Eukaryota > Metazoa > Annelida > Polychaeta > Terebellida > Alvinellidae > Paralvinella > Paralvinella palmiformis. Next base: position 88,579 of record JAODUP010000939.1, on the reverse strand, counting down.
AGAATGAAATATCCTCCAGAGACAGGTGATCTGCTGCTACCAACTTTATTACGATAGCTATTTTGTTCCCGATGTGTGTTGTGTGGGGGGGGTGTACGCGCGCGGGTGTGTGCGATCACTTGAATTGCCGACTAATTAGATCCGGACTAGAGAGGTCACGTGTGAAATTCGTTTCGCTTATCTGTAATTTCGTTAAAAATAGCTCCCTGAGTCAAAATAACATAGTGCGCTCTCTGAAGGAGGGGGGGGGGGGGTTATATCAACACGATAATGGTGTGATGATGATGATGATGAAATGATGGTGATGATGATAATGATGATAACAACAACAACAACAACAATAACAACAATATATGTTATAAAAACACCTATTATCTACATCTGATACTCTCTACAGGCTCATCACAATAAAGATTAAACATCGTTATATAAACAAATACCTGTTTATTACAAAGTCAAATGCCTGTTAAGTCGAAGCTCCGTTGAAACTCCCATTTCAACTAACTGGTTTATATCGAAATGTATACCGGCGACCGGTGTATCGAGATCGATGTATTACGGTTTATCGATGGATGCAATCAATTATTTTGGGGCAGCCATTGAAATCTGATCTAAGTTTTAATTATTTTCATTCGTGAAGCGATGAAAGTAGCCTGATCTCATCTAGTCGAAATAATAAATATGTCGAGTGGTCGGTTCCCTGATGAATGAGCTACAACGTATTGTGGCTAGAATGAGGTTTGTAACTCGACGACGTTCGTAGTCAAATTATGTGTGCGTGCGTGTGGGGGTGCGTGCGTGTGGGTGCGTGCGTGCGTGCGTGTGTGTGTGTGTTTGATGCTAAAATTAAAAACAATTGTCATCCAGTCAGTCAATTAGATATTGAGCCAATCAACTGGACAGTCACTCAGTGAGTTAGCGAAGAAGTCAGTCAGTCAGTGAGTGAGTGTGTTCAGCCGACCAATCAGTGAAACTCTTTCTCTCTCCTCCCACCCCCACCCCCAACATCAACCCCCCCCCCCGCCGCCCCACAGGTAATGGTACGATGGATTTTGCCGAGTTCTTGGCTTTGATGCAGCGTAAGATGGACACTGAGGATATTGAGGAAGAGGTCAAGGACGCCTTCCGGGTGTTTGACAAGGAAGGAAATGGCTTTATCAGTGCCGCCGAACTCAGGTGAGTTATCATCACACTGCGAGCAAAGGTACTCCGGGTTGAGTCATTATCATTATGAGCGCGGCTACTCTGGTGAGTCATCATCATTGGAACCACAGCAACTCAGGTGAGTTATCATCACACTGCAAGCAAAGGTACTCCGGGTGAGTCATTATCATTATGAGCCCGGCTACTCTGGTGAGTCGTCATCATTGGAACCACAGCAACTCAGGTGAGTTATCATCACACTGCGAGCAAAGGTACTCCGGGTGAGTCATTATCATTATGAGCGCGGCTACTCTGGTGAGTCGTCATCATTGGAACCACAGCAACCCAGGTGAGTTATCATCACACTGCGAGCAAAGGTACTCGGGTGAGTCATTATCATTATGAGCACGGCTACTCTGGTGAGTCATCATCATTGAAACCACAGCAACTCGGGGGAGTTATCATCCCTGGGACTGCAGCAACTCAGGTGAGCTAGGGACTAGGAATAATCTTCATCATTGGGACCAAGTGTACTCATGTGAGTTATCAGGTTAATTAAACATGGCCAAGTTGAGTCAGTGGTGCTTCCAAAGTTCCCCATGTTAGTCAGTGGTATGTCCAAAAGTACTCTCGTGAGTCAATGACATAATCATATGCATAATATAATTAAAAGTATCCAGGTGACTCAGGTTAGGCATCAATGTAATTATTGTCAGCATGGTAAGATATAGTTGACTCATGGTACTTAGATAAATGGACCGATCTGAGTTGTTTGTTATAACTAATTTTACCTGAGCAAGGTCATGTATGTAATGAAAGGGACGTACATAAAAAATATTAAAGCAATTTATACAGGTAAGTCATCGATATAATTTCTTGTACTCTGGTATGTCAGTTTTCTAACTATATGTTATCAGAAAAGTTCAGGTATAGATACATATACTCTGTTAATTAATATCTCTAGTTAAGTGTGGTCAGGTAAGTCATTTATGTAACCAAATATGCTAAAATGTTAACTAAATAGTCACTGAGAAAAAAATCTTTCGTAATTCCCTCAGGTGAGACGTTATAATGAAAGTTTAACAACTTTTACGCGAATAAATTATTTGGCTTTTCTGCTGAAGTTAGATCTACTCAAGCACATGATTGATTAACTGTACTCAGGTAAACCATCATGATTGATATCTAATTAACTGTACTCAGGTAAACCAGTATAACACATATCTAATTAACTGTATACCACCATGGTCTGATTATTTCTGTGCGTATTCATATTAGTATTTCCTGCCTGGTTATTACTCAGAGTACTCAGGTAATATGCTATACACATGATATGACTGAGTGTAGCCAAACAAGCCTCTTTGTTATGATTTGTAATCACGGTACTCAGTTAAACATTCGTATTCTCCGTACAACTAACTGTACTTAAGTAATCGTCCTCTGCTCTGGTTATTACTAAATATACTCAGATAAGCTGTAACCTTCCATTCAATACTCAACACACTCATATATAGCTGAGTAAACACAGGTAAACCTTAATGGTCTGCTAATTTACAAAGGTAATCAAGTAAACTTTTATATTAGTACTATTACAAGCCTACTCAGATGAGCCTTATTATTATTATTATTATTATTATTATTATTATTCTAAATGTACTCATGTACACCGTAATGATGTGTGTTATGTGTGTGTGTGTGTGTGTGTGTGTGTGTGTGTGTGTGTGTGTGTGTGTCAGTGTGTGTGTCAGTGTGAGTGTGTATGTTTATGTGTGCTTGTGTGTGTGTGTGTGTGTTTTATGATAAAGTAACTGTGTATACATTTCTCTCTCTCTCTCTCTCTCTCTCTCTTCGCACAGACACGTGATGGTTAATCTTGGTGAGAGGCTCACTGATGATGAGGTTGACGAGATGGTGAGGGAGGCTGATAGAGGGTCGGCAGATGAAGGTCAAATCAATTACGAAGGTAATATCATCATCATCATCATCATCATCATCATCATCATCACTATCATCATCATCATCATCATCACGCCACAATCGTCTTTATCCCGCCGCCATCTTTATAGACTGACTTATATCATTGGAGCTCTTTCCATGCTACCGTGATCCAGAATATATAGTATTTACAAATCCTGATGGAGTTGATTTCTAACCGCTAACTATAGCTGACCAAGCCACAGTATTGAGTGAGTCAGTGAGAATGTACTTTAAGAACCACATTCTAGTCTAGCACTCCACTCCTGAGCCACATAATAATAATAATAATAATAATAAAAATACTAATAATAATAATAACAACACCAACAACACCGACACCAACAACAACACTACGAACAAAAACAACAACAACACCACAACCAACAATAACACCAATAACAACCTCAATAATAATAATTTTAAAATTAATTATTTAACCCCTAATAAGCACCAACCACAATTAATCATAATGTACAACAACAACAACAACAATAATAATAATAATAATAATAATAATAATAATAATAATAATAACAACACCAACAACACCGACACCAACAACAACTCTACGAACAAAAACAACAACAACACCACAACCAACAATAACAACACGAAAACCACAACTAACACCACCACCACCACCAACAACAACAACAACACCAACAATAACAACAAATCAACAACTATACAACTAACAATAATAATAATAATAACCAATAACAACAACAATAATAAAATTAAAACACCAATAATAATAATAATAATAATAATAATAATAATAATAATAATAATAATAATAATAAAAAACAATAATAATAATAATACCAATAACAAGAACAATAACAATTCGAACAACAACAAGCAAAGTAATAATAATAATTATTATAATAATGACAACAATAATAACAACAACAACAACAACAACAACAATAACACCAATATTAACAACAACAATAACAACAACAATAACATCAACAACAATAACAATAACAACAACACTAATAATAGTGTAAATTTAATCTAGTGTCCTCACCATCAGGATCCTGACAAATTCGATGTAAAGTGATTTCTGAGTTAAGATGTATATAAACGTCTAATAAGATTTTTGAACATCCGTGAAAGCAACTTGACGAGAGGTTAAGTTTTTAGAATAGATTTACACGAGTATTTACAAATGTTTACAAAAGAAGACGCACAATCGCGTTGAACGATGTGGCGGTCGATAAGCTGAATGCACATTCGGCATGAGACTTGGGTCGAGACGCAGATACCTGGAATAGTATGTGACTAGATGACCTGCGCGAGGTCCAATTCACACAGGTATTCGGATGTCATGTTATTAATAGATTTATAAGTTGTTAGTAAAGTCTTGAAGTGGATCTAACAGGTAGCTCGTGTAGATTTTGAAGAATTTGGGGTGATCTGATTATATTAAGGAGCATTTGTCGCTATTCCAAGACGCACCATTCTTAACTCCAAGAAGATGATTAATGTTATAATCAGATGTGTCATATAACAGGGAGTTACAAAAGTCTATACGAGATGTAACAAACGATTGGTCAATTGTAGCAAATGTTTTTGGTTATCTTCCCTAAACAGCCCAATCCCCATTGAACATTATACGGAATCCCGTATATACGCAATATTTATTCATCCGGATGCTCACTGATTGAACTGTGACTGAAGTCCAAAAGCTCACGATATGCATCCGTCAATTTTACGCCCCGACCACCTGGTGATTCGTGCCAGTTCAATGGTGATGCGATGAACTTGAATCCGGGATGTTGTGGGTTCGAATCTACTAACTGGCTGCTGGTCGTTCGCCTACTTGCTGTTTGTGTCGCGTTGAATATGGCGTCGAATTGTACAGATCCTTAATAGGCCAGCGAAGTGTAATGTGTAATGTTCCGTGTACTTGTCTCTAAACGTGATAATCCGGTTAGTTAGAGCCTAGGATTCATAGCCGAATGGCTGCGAGTTCGAGCTTCCGGGAGCTGCAATGCCGTCATGTGGCGACTGGTTCACTCATCCATAAAAATGAGAACCCGATAGGACGCAACGGCTACGTATTTGAGTAACGCTTTCCACCTTTAATGCCGGCACCCGTTGTATGCTCCCTCGGGAGTTGAGATCGGGACGGGATTGGAACAGGTCTCGGTCGGAGATAACAATTCCGTAAAACGCCTTAGATCAGCTATCTAGCTGAATATGGGGCGCTATATAAATGTCACATATTAATATTATAAAAGATCGTAATTTGACGACGCAAACGAGGAAACATCCTCAACCGACTCAGAGCATTCGGCTTTTAAACGGCAAGAAACACCAAGAAAAATCCACTATTTTTTGTTTCAGAATTCGTCAAGTTGATGATGAATCGATGATCAGAGCGGAGACCAAGTCCCGGCCGAGGACACTTTCGATTGGAACCAAAATATCGACCAATGAATATATGCAGACTGTGACTACTATATGTACATGTATGCCATGACTATGCATGTATGCAAACTTGGCAGCTGAAACTGGGATGCTTTCAGCCGCTTGAAATAAGTGCCTCTTTGGAATTGGGATAATGGCTGGGGGGGGGGGGGGGATTGTCACGCGAGATATGAAATATAAGATTTTTTAAAACTATGTTAGATGTAAGTGAAAAACTGAAACATTCATTTCCTCGTTTAGTTTGATGTATCATTCCTATTTAGATTTAATAAGTTACGTAAATTTCAGATTCCCAAATAAAATGTGCTGTTATGTGAGATTTTATTTCTGGGGGGGGGGGGGAGTTATTAATCATTTATCAATATAATACTAATGTTTCGGAAACAGTGCTAAATTGGACACGAATTTTCATCGTCAAGTTTCCCCCTCCCCCCTCGACAATATAACCTGGTTCGTGTTAAGGGCGGTCCATTTAGCCTACCATGTGCACAAAAGTGGCCTTAGAACGCCAACCATCATCGTGTTAAGGGAATATCGTATCATAATGAATTCCTGCAAGTCCAATGATAAAAACATGTTTTGTTTACGTTATGATAGTTTTGTGTATTATTTCCAGTATTATATAAAGAGAGTACTTTTTTAATGTAAGTATCAGTGTTGTAAACTTTGGTTTATATTTCTTTATAAATATGGCTCTCAGTTTTAATTTCTTCTCTCTCTCTCTCTCTCTCTCTCTCTCTCTCTCTATATATATATATATATATATATATTTGGCTAAAACTTAATATACATTTTCTTTTTTGACGATGATAGGTCAAACCTATAAAATTGTTGTAAAGTGTCTTGTTGATGTAACATTTTATACGTTAGTTAGTAAAATATTAATAATACATTTGTTTCATAAAAATTATTTATTGAATCGTTTTAAAATATGATATTGAAGATAGAATGATTACTTCAACCAGTTTATTCCGCGTTCATCCTAAAATTGTATCCATTCCGGTGTGTGTGTCTCTCTGTGTGTGTGTGTGTGTGTGTGTGTGTGTGTCCGTCCTGAAGAACTTCGGTATACCTTTGGATACAATGCAATTATATTTACAGAATTTTGTTTATTTCTCCAAAAGTAGAGCAACCTTAAAAGACAGATTCAGGCGAAATGCGTTGCATCGGTTACCAACTGCTGTCTCGGGTTAGAAACAGCTATGGCGACCACTGCTAATAGGGGATGGCATCTTTTCACTAACAATAAATACTGTAAATCTTTCAGCAAATTATTTCATATTACACGGAGACTGAGACTAGCATTTCAGCTGAATGATAGTGTCTTTCCAAAGGATTTATCAAGATATAACCCAATGATTGAGCGCACCGATCTTTCGCATGTTTTAGCATGGGTTTCAATGGATTAAATAAATGATTTTAAAATTAAACATTTAGCTGAATATAAATTGATTTTAATGAAGACTGTTTAGATATTTAATGTTTTGGAAATATGATTTTTATTTGTACCTGGGATTGGGAACCAATCATATACGTATATCACCTGTAAATTATTTAAAAATTTTTTTTATTACATTAGAGTATTACCACCCTTGACATTTACACGTAGTAAACATTGCAAGAACGGCTGATTCAGCAGAAAAAAAGTTCACTTTCAATACATTTTTGCATAAATGCCAATGTTACAGTAATATGAACCACCCATTGAATTATAATCTATGTGATAATTGATTAAATCCATTCATATCGTCATGTCAGATGGTAAAAGTTATACAAAAAATAAGTAGACAGACAGGCCGGACCACGACAGCCATGCAAATCGCGCTGAACGTTACTTAGTTTAGTGGCATATATCTATAAATAAAATCCAAATATAGGTGGTAAATAGCCTAAATACAGCTTTTCAGTAAGACATTTATCGGCCACTACACCTGTAAATCGCCAAATACAACACGGTGATTCTTAGACTTCTAACCCGATACCGTAGTGTGAAACTCAGCCGCAAGATGGCGCCAGGGGTAATTGAATCAGTCTATTGTAAGATACACAATAACACAGATGGTTACGATTCTGCCGACAAACGGTTGTTTTGCATTCGTATGGTGTTTAGTCATTACTCGCTGCTGGTAAATGTATTTTTTTTATCTCCATTTAGACTAACATCAGTATTTTATTCTATGATGTAGTCATTGTACTTTCTATTCTTGTGGCGATGTTGACATCAAGATGTGTTACATTTCGTGCGGTAAATATGACATTAATTATTTAAACATTCATCAACTTTAGTACAGCGACTATTGAACCCATTTACGGTATCGTACATCTGTCATGTTCCGTGGATTGACCTGAAAGAAAACTAGCCCGTACAAGCACGCCGACTTTGATGGCAAACGAGTCCCAACTTCCGGTGGGGGCAAAAAGGAAACCAGACTGCTAAAATCAGGTTTATAAACATGTTGCGTCGTTGGTTGCATAAACCGTGAAAGTAACGCAAAAGGGGAATATCTTTTCACCGGTAAGGAACACGTTTAAAATAACTGTTAAAGCGTTTGCTGAGGGAAATTAAACTTAACTATTATTATTTTTTAGTCTATTCGACGATCCCCGGCCTATCTCTGGCGTGTTGATCCCAACTAGACTAGATCTACGGACTTCCATAAAACGACATTTACATATTTGATGGCACATAATAGGGACAAGAGTAATACATATTCTCTACACACACAAAATTATAATACACACATCACAATAAATGTCCGTATTCGTAGGTTCAAAACTCGAAGTGCAGCCCCTTCAACGTTGCTTTTTGCCCCTACCGGAAGTCAGCGCTTCTTTTGGTCATGGCGGCCCAATCAAACACCACTGAGTGCTCGATCTAGACTAACTCTAGCCATTTTGATATTTTCAGTTTATCAACAGAAAAACCCTGATGCCATTAAACATTAATCATAATAATCTCATATGTAGAAATGTTAATTGTGCGCATGCGGAAATTCAAAGCCCCGTCAACAGTTAAGAGTCAAACAACACTTTCACACAGTTGTTTGCTGACGTCATATCTAAATATTGTTATTGTTGTCATTCTGGAGATAACACATAATTACGTCAATTATCCATTTTTTTAGACACCTTTTATTCTAAACGGGAAGATATTTCATCTTCAATTGGAATTTGTATTGAAGACATAAGTATTTTAATGAACAGCAACATGCTGAAATTGAATAAGGACAAGAAAGAATTAATTAATTGTCTTCGCATCTAAGCAACATGTGAAGAAAACTGAGAATCTTCGAATAAAGGTAGGATCCAGTTATATAAATTTGTCTGTAAGAAACCTAGGGCTTATATTAGATAATACCCTAGGAATGGAGAAGCAGGTGAATTATGTATGTGTGTAAATAAATGATGCGACATGCCAAACTTTAGTTCAAGACCTTATTATTTATCGACTGGACTATAACAATACATTGTTGTTATATAATAGGGGTCTCTCTGACAAACCCCGATACAGCGAGTGCAGAACTGTGCTGCACGTTTGGTGACACGCACTCGTAAAAGATTACAGATAACACCAGTTTTTGTTCCAGCTGCACCGGTTTCCTGTACGTTTCAGATCACTGTGCAAGATCCTGTTTCATACATTCAAAGTATCGAGGGGAATAGCATCATTATATCTAAGCGATCTTATCCAAAAGTATATACCAATGAGAATGCTCCGACCTGAGTCCTGTTCACTTTTGACGATACCAAAAACAGTCACACAGCAATGTACGGAGATAAATCTTTCCGAACGTCATCTTCCAGATTGTGGAAATAGTTGGCAAATAATATTAAACTTGTAGCATGTAAAGAAATATTTTGTAAGGTTCTTAAAACCCACTTATTTGGATTAGCCTATTTATAATACATGTGTATAAACTAGTGTATTTATGTATAAAATGCGTTTGTGCTATATGAGCTTAAAATATGTTTTAATTATGTTTTAAATGCATAGCGCCTTAAAGCAATTCAACTTGAATAAGGCGCTAAATAAAATTAAAAAAATATTATTGTATACGGTGATAATAAGTTTGATAAAGTGATGCTGGTAGTGTTGTTGTTTGTTGCACTCAGAGTGATGGAAGTTGACCAGGAATCAATATGTAGTCAGTTCCTACTCTTATTTAAGTAAGTAGATTGATTGATCTTGGTGATGTAGTTTTTATCGGGATAAAAGCCACTTTGCACTTTTCCGGAATATCCCACGACACGTGTTATAAGATCAGTAGGTCGCAATTATTAGGTAAGCATTACGACCACGTGTTATGGAGATGCACACGTATTATCTTGTGTTGGAGACTTGGCTTGTGGTGAACCTTGTTTCTTAACCTTTGGTCATATGAATCATTGTTCGCTATTGGGTAAATTTGTATAGGTCGTAGACATATTTAGACACTTTTAGACGTCCATATATGTGTTGACGCCCATATATGTATGTTGACGTCCACAGATATATGTAAACGTCCATAGATTTGTGTAGACATCCAAAGATTTGCTTAAACGTTCACAGATGTGTGTAGGCGTCCATAGATGTGTGTAAACATCACATAGATGTGTGTAGACGTCCATAAACGTTTGTGGGTCATAGCGATCTTTAGATTAGGTAGATGTTCCATACTAACAGGTATTGGGGGGGGGGGTAATATATTCACTAGTGCGTTGTGGGTTGGCCATGTTTTGTAACATTAGATAGTAACAAATATAGTTCAGTCGCCAAAATACTTATCTAATAAATATTAATAAATCGTTTATTTGGTTATATGACACGTTTTTGTGAACGTTCGTGCGTTACCCAAACGTTGTCATCAACCATCTTGATAACAGATTGTTTACATTGTGATAAAGGCGAACAATGTAGCCCCTGTGGTAGCCTAGATGACAAAAGTCAAACATCCGACTTATTTAGACGTAGACGACGTTTTTTACGTCTAAAACTTTCTCGCCGACAGAATATACATCGAGTACACGATTAAATCTGATTGAGTCTACGGTTTGTTTATCATGTTTGTGAATTGTATTACATGGATTACGTGATCTGGCAATTATCATCTTATAAAGGTGTTTTAATTTCTGTAGAATTAAATATTACATATATCCCGTCGCTGGGAATAAATATACAACTTTCCCTTCGTCGCTCATTTATTTGATGGTTCGAAATTAAATATTAATTAATGAACGCATGCTGTAGATCGGCAAATGTTGACGATCGTATTAAGTTGGCGAATGGCCAAAAAATCGCCAATTTAAAACGACGCCAACATCTTTCGTTTTACAGTATAACACACAATCATCAATCTCGTCGAGCCAGGAAACGCCGATCATATATTTAGTATTTTATATATATATATATATATATATATATATATATATATATATATATATATATATAAACATAGAGAGATGTTTCTTCTCCCCTCTCTCTCTCTCTCTTGTGTGTGTGTGAGGAGAATGAAAAAATATTAAAATATAAGTGCAAATTATATATATATATAGCTGCAAGTCAAATACCCATAGCACATCACAAATCTTAATACACACAATATACACCTTTAGTACACAATTAAGATAAAACATTAAATACATTATAGAATCGATAAATACAAAAACTAACAGTCCTGAGATCAGAAAATAACATAAACGTGTAACAAATATAATAAATAAAGATACATCGAAAATCGGACTATCGAAGATCGTTTAGGCTAAAAAAAAATAAAAGCCTCGATGTTGTTGTTTTTTGCTTTGCGTACAGTATCAAACGCCTTTTGTTTGTTTCCCGTCAATTATCAGCATGCGATCTAATGTTTAAATATTCATTGATTTATATCTTAATTCTAGTGAATTAGCACTTACGTCGAGCAAAAACCGTTTTTAATACGAAGATGAAGATGATGATGTTTAAAAAATAAATTAATGAAGTTTTTTGTTCAATTTCTCCCGTGTATTGTGTTAGAAGGAGGGGTGATATTTTATTTCAGTCACCCCCCCCCCCTCCTATCCCAAAATAAAATATTCCTGGGAAGGAACGATGTTTTTTCCAAACGGCATTTGAAAGTTTAAAATATTTTCTTTGTCCAATATCCGACAGCAACATTTAAAAAAATGCAAATATTTTTCTTGTTAAATATAAATATGCAAATATACATCTCTGAAATAATTACTAAAAATGCATTCAAATAACAGCAGCAACGATAACAACAATAATAACAACAACAGCAGAAATAACAACAACAACAATACGGGAGACTTTAACATCATTGTCCGGAATAAGTCATAACAACCGACACTTCTCACTGACTCTCAGTTTTCGGTGACTCGGAGCCTCTTCCGACACGACTCAGAGATGTGGCTGACTCCGATGATCTTGAGCAGTGATGACGTTCGTAAGCCGGAAACGAGCCCTGACTGAGCATCGCCAGCGCGCGCATGCGTATGGACTGAGCCTGCGCGGTGAGATTCTGCGAGCAGGCGCAGAGCCACCGATAGGTGGCCTCGTTCCTCTCGAACAGCGACAGGTTCTGGAGCCCGATCGCAGGTGGCGCCACCATAGCGCCCGGTATGCCCCCGTAGTAATTCAGCAGTTCGGATCTGACCAGAGACGACGGGGGCGCCACCATCGCTGGATAATCCGGCGAGAAGCCGGCATGCGTCAGAGCGGGCAGACGAGTGTAGCCGGCTCCTAGCGTCATCGTCTCTTGTAGCACGTTCATGGGTCTCTTCGGGCAAGGCGACTTCCGGTTCTGGGTCATGTCTAAAGTTGGAAATGACGATTGCAGTAATTGTGAAACACTTCCCAAACAATCTTCATATTTCATAGAACAATCAACAATAAGCAAGTCTAACAGAACAGATATAGATCGATATTGGACAATTTATTTTTCATTTTGTGTGTGCGTGCGTGCGTGCGTGTGTGTGTGTGTGTGTGCGCGCGCGCGCGCGTGTGTGTGTTTGGCGATGACGATGATGACGATTGATGTTTTACGGCCACTTTTGTGCACAAGGTAGGCTGAATGGGCCGAGCGACCTCCAAAGGTAATGAGATGAAGTGAAAGACGAAACAACCTTCAGATATGCTCACGCCGGGATTCCAACACGCTACCTCTAGACCACAGAGGCGCCCCTGTATGTGTGTTTGGTGTGTGTGTGTGTGTGTGTGTGTGTTTGGCGTGTGTGTGTGTGTGTGTGTGTATGTGGCAGGAAGAGCGGCTCCGTGGTCTAATTGGTAGCGCGTTGGCTCACAGATCACTACCATATGAGTTCGAATCTAGGCGTGGGCACATCCGAAGAGGGTGTTTCATCTTTGACTTCGCTTCATCACCTTTGTAGATCGTCCGGCCCATTTAGCCAACCACGCGCACAAAAGTGGCCGTGAAACATCGATGATCATCAATCACCATATGGCGGGGTGGTGGGGGGTGGGTCGCGGTGATCAGTTGTTACATTTCATAATTACCACAAAACAACAACAGAATTCTGCTGATAATTAATTTATTCGGGATATCGTCCATGATTGAAGCTACCCGAGAGATAGTAAATTATGTCACCATATGTGCGCACTGTCACCGGATTGTAAATAAACATAAGCGATCCGGGTGACACCATAAACACGATTTGACGTCAGTTCTGCTAATTAGCACCGATATTGTCGCCGTGAAGAAGAAAACAAATACCAACAGAGTTGTTTACTGCGCCAACGTGTTATTGACGACAAGAATGATGGCTCATTATCAAAGTTTGCGTTATAAATTACTGCCACATTACCAAATATTATAAAAATGTTCTGCAATATTTTTGAAGAAGAAGAAACATCGTTTGTCGATGATGTTCTTGTCTATTGAACGCTGATTAGGACGGTTCTTTTATGTCCGCGCCAGTCCTGCCAACTGTACCGGAAATGAACTTTGTAATTTGGAACTTTGCCAACAACCGGCTACAAAACACCGTCTCGTTAGCATAATTTAATATTTTATTGTTACCCAGCACTGTTTTTGATTGTGATAAAATTAATTTATTTTGTAAGTAAAATAATCGCGATATATATATATATATATATATATATATAAAATACTAATAATAAGTGGCATTTTTAGCGCCCTATTCAGCTAGATAGCTGCACTAAGGCGATTTACAATATTATTATCCCTGAATCAGACCTGTTCCAACCCAGCACACATCTCAACTTCCAAGGGAGCATACAACGCATGCTGCCATTATAGGCTCAAATCATTACTACTCAAACACATAGCCATCGCATCCTGTCGGGTTCTCATTTTCATGGATGAGTGAACCAGTCGCCACATGACGGCATTGCAGCTCCGGGAGCCTCGAACCCTGGGGGGGGGGCTGTTAGGGATATTCAAGATGATGCGTTGATTTATTCGAGAAAAGTAACGTTGTTAAAAAACAACATCGAATAAGGAAGCCATGAAAACTATTAAAATACCAGTCTGTATGTGTAAGGAATGTGAAATGATGCCATCTTATGGCTAATTCTGTACAGTCGGCAGGCTAAATAGTAATGAGATGAAGTGAAAGATGAAACACCCTTCATGCGTAGCCAAACCTGGAATATATCCGCGGTGCTAGCTGTCTGTGTTCAGCCGCGCTAACAGCTGAGCCATGGAGATGGAGAAGCTGTCCGACGATGACAATGATTTATCACACGGTAGGCTAAATGGGCCGAGCCACCTCCAACGGTAATGAAGCGAAGTCAGAGATGAAACAACTTTCAGATACGCCCACGCCGAGGTTCGAACTCGGGTGGTAGTGATCTGTGGTCCAACGCGCTACCGACTAGACCACGGAGGCGCCACAGTGTAGTGAGTGAGTGAGTGAGTAAGCATGATGTTGGTTGGGTGGTTGTTTATTAATATATTACTAGCTTCGACGACATGTATAAAAAGCTAGAAAAGTCAGTTTATAATATCCCTTACCTGTCTCCCTTTCGCGTTTTTCAATACACCCTGAGATAAGTCCATCAGCTGCCTGGCGCTGTAACATGCTGAAAATAATAAAATAATACAATTGAGAAACAATAAGAAAAAAAATAATGATGCTTATAAATAAATAAATAAATAAATAATAATAATAATAATATATGAGTGATTTATTTCCAAACTCTACGATTCTACATGTTAATACAATTATAATAATAGTTAAGTAATACATACAAATATATATCATTTAAGGGAGAAATTTGGGGGACCAGCGTAAAATATTTGCTGTCTTCTTCTTCCTATTTGCCCCAGATATATGCATTTCGCGCGTGTGTGTGTGTGTATGTGTGTGTGTGCACGCTTAAATGAATTTAATTAATGTAATTACAGAGTATCAGGTTTTGTTTGAATACAGGACAGGAGACCACTCGCGTAAAGTAATAATTATCAATCGAATTAATATTTTGTTAGTCATAGTTGAAATGAATGAAATTAATAAGATACATATTCAAACGGATTTTTTTTAAAGGACAAATATAAGTACAACAATAATAATAATAATAATAATAATAATAATAATAATAATAATAATAATAATAATAACAAAGCAGATGACAGAAATATTAATATTTTGAATGTACAGATAAAAACAATTCTCAACTCGAATGGAATAAAATGACCTAAAATGATTTCAAGTAAAATTTACAGTAAAGTTTATTATAACAAATTCAGGCTATGATTGAAAATACTGGATGTTATATCGTAAGATCTATTGATGTATTATCCTTTACCCCGTCAGGTCGCTGTCTCTAAATGCTTTGGCGAAGGGGTTGTTTCTGATCTTCATCTGGACGATGTTTTCGCTCTGATAAGCCGTCACGGCTATGAACGTGGTCAGCGTAAGCGGAAATACGTAGCGCGCATGCGCATCATCCTCGCCATTCCTGACCTGCACGATGGTCACCTGGGACATGTATTTATGCATGGAGTGGATGAGAACCTGATGACCAGTGTTGTTGTTGTTATTGTTGTTGTTGTTGTTGTTGAGAAAAATAAAATTAATTATAATTAGTAATCGATTAAATTATCAACCGATCAATTTATTTAATCGCAAGTATAGTTATATAATAATCCATTAAAGAAAACACGATTGGTTGATCGATCGATTTATATTGATTTAAATGTTTAAAGGTTCACGTATTTGTTTATCTACTAGCTATCTACTGGCGGACTGACTGACTGATTCACTCACT
The DNA here is from genome assembly GCA_025642065.1 of Paralvinella palmiformis. Lineage (NCBI taxonomy): Eukaryota > Metazoa > Annelida > Polychaeta > Terebellida > Alvinellidae > Paralvinella > Paralvinella palmiformis. The sequence continues at coordinate 72,795 of JAODUP010000939.1, read as the reverse complement.
CACTAACTCACTCAGCGCCCTTTCATTTAGCCACTCCTTCATTCACTCACTCATTCACTCAAACCGATGGCGCAGCGGGTAGAGTACTGCGCTACAAATATCCCGATTTTGGGCTCGAACCCCGATCATATCTGTGTTTGTTGGATGTGTTTTTCTTTGTGGAGTCGCTAATCAATTCAAATCAACTCAAACCGCTCATACAATCGATCAATAAATCAATTAATCAAGCACACAATGACTCACTCCGTGATAACCTATAATATACAACTTGACTGATTGATTGTATATCTCACTGACTGATTGATGGACTTCGACTGATTCATAAATAGATATACAATATTATTATTATTATTATTATTATTACATTGCCTTCCTCGCTCTCTTTGTTGTTCGTGATCTTGATCTTAGAGAATGAGACTTTTGTCTGCATCCAGATCTTGCCGCTGCTCGGTGAGTCCGGATGTACGTACGACGGATTCCGGATCTCCGGATCGGCCTTTCCCACAGCTGTCCACCTGTTGTTGACGTACTTATATCGCCTGTCGTCAGCTGGGATGATGTCCATCGTCAGTTTATAGGTCGCCAGAGGGCTAAGTCCCCTTATGGATACCACAACTGATGGAAACATACGTCTGTAGGGGTGGAGTAAAGGTGAGCTGTACGGGTTATTGGGTGCGTATTTCCACTGTAACAGTCTCTCTCTCTCTCTCTCTCTCTCTCTCTCTCTCTCTCTCTATATATATATATATATATATATATATATATATGGGGGGGCACACACACACACGCACGCACACACACATACATACATACACACACACACACAAACACACACACACACACACACATATATATATATATATATATATATATATATATACACATAAAACATACATAAAAACCCAGGAAAAAAGGGGGCCCCCCAACACACACACACACACACAAACAAACACACACACGCGCGCGTGTACCTTCCAGGCCTGTTAATGATCATTTCGGTGCCCGATTTATAGAAAGTCTGCCACAAATCGACCTCCTCTAGTATTACCCTAATACCGCTCACTTCGGTCACGTGGGAGATCTCCTCAAAACCGGAAGTTGTGGATCCGTCGTCAGGAGGGGGCGAACGGTCAGCACTACGGGATGTCGCCAGTGTCCCTCCCACGCCCAATACGTCACAAGACGGGCCACGTTCGACAATGACGTCAGATGAACCAATCGCCGATTCCGTTTTGACGGACTCCGTTCCGGATTGCCGTGTCACGTGATCCGCAAACTTCGGTAGCAGAAGTTCTGGATCAGAAGAGAGACTACGATGGATCGGCAGTATTGTGACGTCATGGGGCGTTAGGGCCAATCGCTTCGCTTTCCTCTCTCTTAATTCTGTGTCAAGCGCGTGGTCTGTGACGTCATCCATTAGAAATCTGAATATATATATATATATATATATATATATGTGTGTGTGTGTGGGGGAGCGTGGGAGTGTACGTATGTGCGCACATACATAAATATGTTAATTAGAGCTACTCACGATTAATAAAAGCTATATTTAAAACAAAAAAACTATAATCATATAATTATAATAATAATAATAATATAATAATAATAATAATAATTGTTTATTTATTATCCTATTGTATTTTATTGTTATAATTGTGTTGTTAAAAAACTCGGGAATTAGAAACAAGAAAAGAACACGTGAATGTCACAGTATCCATCAGGATTAATTATTAATATTATTATTTTTTCTTCGTGTGTTATACATTTATTTCTAATTCAGATCAAATAGATTGTTTGGCTTGCCGTTGTTATAAACCACAGATTTAACACTGCTACCATGGCAACGCTGTGTTAACACTTCTTTTTCGTCGATAATTAAAAAAAATACTTATATGATATAATAGCGTCACTCAATATATACTGAACAGTCGATAGGAGATATACGTATACGTTGTCCAAAGGTTATGAGGCGAAGTTAAAGATTAGCCTATTTATTTCGAGTCAGTTTGTCATGCATATTAGAGCCACGAATACGATATCGCCGCCAGTCGCGATCTACCATCTGGATATATGTCGTATTATATATATATATATATATATATATATATATGTGGAGTGCATATATATGGTAGCGCGGGTGACCATAATCCGCTACAACTGGCGTTCAAATCGAATGATGTTTCATCCGTCGCTTCGTCTCATTACCTTTGGGGTCCTTCGGCTTATTTATCACGACGTGTAGACAATAAGTTGCCGTAAAAGGGGAACATATCGGGATACGCTAAACCACACAATCCCATACCATGGGGTCTATACTTCAGCAGATCCAGAAACTGGTGAGAAAATGCACCAATACCATGTTACACCAAGAACCGCGATACCAAATCCATCTACAACATACCACCATTTACCAATGCCGTATTATATACCACATTATGGTATACCATAACATATTATGCCACAACGCCTATGCCCTACCAGGGGCGCCTCCGTGGTACAAGTGGTAGCGCAGTTGGCCACAGATCTCAACCACCCGAGTTAAATCTCGGCGTGGGCATATGTGACGGGCGTCTCATCTTCGACCACACTTCATTACCTTTGGGGGTCGCTCGGCCCATTTAGCTAACCTTGTGCACAAAAGGTGCCGTAAAACATAAAACACGAAAATGTCCTTCACCCTATCACTTCCGGGCGGTGTATCATATCATATCGGTTCACCTGGAATAATATATCACAGATAGATCACGTTGCTCATTCGAAAACACTCGTATATATTTGATTCTGATATTCAGCAGATTTATTTAACCGAACCAGCCAATCTTAATAGAATAGAATGATCAAATTACTGTCAGCTTATACTACGTCGACAAAATGTACAAATCTTACGTGTACACATCATTGGCTTCTTCGACAGAGCTGTACATTTGTATAAAGTTTGTACCGAGTCATTCATGTTTACATTTGATATGACATGCACTTTTTATTAAGATATTTAATTAATAATTTTAATAAAAATTTGTGTATTAATAGATCACTGAGAAGACAACGCTGACCATCTTCTGCAAACCATTAACTTCTAATATTTCTATGTCAGAAAAATAGAAATAAAGATACTAATGTTAATGGGATCATAATATCAGATTCGTGTCATCTACGGTAGAACCATCGTTACCATGGTAGAGTCACCTATACCACATCACATCCACCGTTCGAATCTCAGCGTCGGCATATCTAAAGGGTGTTTCATCTTCGACTTCGCTTCATTACCTTTGTAGGTGGCTCAGCCCATTTAGGCCACCATGTGCACAAAAGTGGCCGTAAAACATCAATCATGATCATCGTATCACTGACACTAACCGATGTTAATATTTAGGAAAAGCTATCGATATAATTAAAATAATTATTTCGTTTTCATAAATAGTACGACCTGTTAATGTTTACATCGAGCCAAGACTTGTTGGAGGTGACTATCTGTGATATTCTTTAACCAATGCAGTCTTTATTCGATAGATTTCTCGTGTAACTATTTGTTAATGCGAAATTCTTAGAAAAAATGTACTTATCGTGATTATCGGGTAAACTATTTCATTTCCGAACTTCCTCTCGCACATTTATTCTCTCCTCGATATACAACCCATTACAGGGTCAGGTCACGAACTACGCCAGTTAAGCTGACCCATTTTGCGCTCATATTAACATCTGATAGATTTGAATGAGAGCTGATGTTTGTTGTAATCTGTCTTATATTCTCGACACTGTTATTTTGTTTCTATCTTTTGTTAACTCTCATTTTGCTGTAAAAATATCCTTTGGCGACAAAAAAGTTATTTGATTCCGTCAGAAATCAAAATACGCCATTAACTGTTTTAACATAAAGAACACACGCACGCACGCACGCACGCACGCACGCACACGCACGCACGCACGCACGCACGCACGCACACGCACGCACGCACGCACGCACGCACGCACGCACACACACACACCACACACACAATATATATATATACTATATATATATATATATATATCCGCACCTCCTTTCTTTTAACTCACTCTCTCACCCACTCTCTCACTCACCTGATGTACGACGGGCGTTTCCTTGACATTTTGAAATAAATTCTACGGTTCACGTCTGTTCACAAATCTGGCAAATAAAAAGTGACAAAATATAAGCATTTGTATGTAAATCTGAATTATCATAAATTATTGAAAGGGTTCCGACCAGTTCTAGCTGTCAATAATTGCCTAATGACAGGGCAGTGGGATGGGAAGAGTATGCTTTCTACAAAAGGCTGTATACTTCACTGGGGGCTGAGAACTGCTGCATTCTATCCAGTGCTGAATAAAGTTCCATACAAGTTTATCCGATTCAAACGGTGAGAAAGAATTGTTGACGATCCCTTCAAATAAATTGCTAAATAAAACTTACCAGATAGACTGTAATTGATGACAGTAGTTTGGTGAATCGCAGATAGATAGTAGATGCTCCTTGGGCGTGAAAACCTCAGATTAACCCGATCTTTCTAACCCACGGCGCTTTCCAGACGCAGAAAACTCATGGGCCTCGCTGATTGGTCGACAGTCGCCGCCGCGTGACCGCGAATCATGGCGGCTCCCATGCCGCCACGTGCGTCCCCCCAAAACGTGAGCTGGCAACATCTTGGCAGACAATTATCGGCATTTTCAATTATTCGACGCCTCGTCACCGCCGGATAATGCCCGGCCGGAAGTTATCGGCCGAAGAGCGGCATGGAAAATATGGCGTCGATTGCGGCGCAAAGCGGAAAAATTAGAGCAGACGACAACAATGGCGGGTGGACGACTGGTGTGTGTCGGCAACACACCTCCTAACAAATACGGCCCGCCGTCAATTATTCGTACTTCGACAAGAAAACTGTTAATAATTTTCCGGTACGACACGGAAAAGGTGTGTTAGACAATCGTCTGCTGTCACCCGGCAACTGATTGGACACGTGTTGTCACGTGGTCAGGGGGACTGTCTCCACAACTCGTCTTTAAGGCATGTTGATGACGGGATCGTGCTAACCATCGGGTGATAGATGTGTGAGCGATTTGTGTTGAGGTGTGAGTTTTTCAGTTTTCCCCGTTCGTGCGTGTGCTTGTGTGTTAACGTTTTTTTGGGCGGCGCGAGTGCCTCCGTACGTGCGTGTGTATGCGTGCGCATGAGTTCGTGCGTGTATGCGTGTGCGTCCGTACGTGCGCGCAACTCCGCACAAATGTATTGATGTATGTTTAAACAATAGATGAAAAGGCATGGGGCACTGACCTAATAATATTGCGAACATGGACGATTTAGCAGTGATTTCAGACAAAATTACGGACATTTTTTACTAAAACGTGTGATGCTTCAGCATGTAAATATGTGTATATGCGCGGGTGAATGTGTAAGTCACGTACCTGTTTTAGCGTATGTGTAAGTGCGCGCGTGTGCGCGTGCATGTGCCAGATAACAATGTTGCGGAGGTGTAGAGAATAGGTGGGATAGGTATATTGTTGCTGATGTTGTTATCGCCAATCACACACTAACAAACACACCGACCCTTGTCACCTATATGTGTGCAGGTGACACCTGTAAGTCTGTAGGTGACGCCTGCAGGTGTCGGGTGTATGTATGATGATGGCGTCAGGTCTCTCGGTGTTATTTTAGAAGCATATACACAAACATGCTCACACACACACGCGCACGCACACACACACACACACACACACACACACACACACATATTCACGGAGAGATAAAACTATTAGACCTGATCCTGACTGCAAATCGTAATCCCAATTATATTTCCAATTAAAATATTGTTGAAATCCTATTACAACTATAATTAGCAATTATAGATTTATTCATATTTCTTATTTTTGTTATGTTTCTGTAACGATTTGGTGTATATATATATATATATATATATATATATATATATATATATATACACACAAGACAACACACACATACACATATAAGATGATGATGATGATGTTTTACGGCCATTTTTCTGCACATGATAGGCGAAATGGGCCGAACGACCTCCAAAGGTAATGAGACGAAGTGAAAGACGAAACAGCCTTCAGATATGCCCACGCCGGGATTCTAACACGGGTGGTAGTGATCTGTGGTCCAGCACGCTACCGCTAGACCACGGAGGCGCCACCCCATATATATATATATATATATATATATATATATAAATCGTATATATATATATATATATATATATATATATATATATATATATATATATATATATATATACGTACACACATATACATAAACACCCCACACCAACACACGCACAGAGAGATAACGATTATGTGCGAATGTGTGTTATGACGCCATCAATCCAAAACTCACCCCCTACCACGCGTCCTTCCTCCCCCATAGTCACACAAACATCAACCTGCATAACGTATTAGACAATCAAATGTCACCTTGTTTATAACAACCAACAGTCGCTAAGTGTCTCTCAGACACGTCTCACTAATTAACAAGCAAATTGTTAATAATCCCGCCATATTAATAACCGGTAGAACACGTGACACGGCAATTCGCGAATCCGTGAAACACGGCGCCCCTACATCCGAAGCCGGGCGTCTCCTGCCCACCAGGTGTCGCCTGGCAACCAACCGGAAGCACAAGCGACGACGCTGAGACAGCGCCATTGGTCGTTGATTGCGCAGAAATACCGCGCATATGTCGGCAAATTTTCTGGCGCCTTTCTAGAATTTCATTTTCTCGGCGAATCAAGAACAATAATGCGATCCTCCCCGGGGCGTCGAGTTGGCTTGGCATAGAGTCAGGTAGAAGGGGTATATAGCCAGCCGGCCGTTTTAATGAGAGGATGTCGCTAATTGGTTGGTGAATCATCTGTCTGTTTGCGCATCACGCCTTCGATTCTCTGGATCTGTAGCATTATGAACCCGGCACATACAAACAGAATCCAATATTAGAAAGCTCCAGGAATAGCATAAGAAACGCACACTGACACACACGCGCACACACACGTGCGCGCGTGCGTTAAGTTCTCGTCTGAAGATTACAGTGTTGCTCGTTTCAGTACTGCACACCTTTAGGAGAATTTCCATTATAACGTGGCTTCTGTTGGCTTAACACAGTGTCCAAAATTTGTTTATTAAAATTCTGTTTTTATTTCGGGAAATATTTAAAGTTATTTTGTATAGAAACACCTTGTGGAATCAGAAATAAATAATAGCCCCATTCTACGCCCACCAACCATCTCATCCGAGGCTATTAAACAAAGTTTACACGATATGCACTTTCTGTGTCGATGTGTTATTAAATTCTATCCACTGCTTAATCAATACACTTCCTACAACAAAACACATATTTATGGGCAAGAAAAAGAGCTCCTTCTCGTATTGTTATTATAGAAAAATGTTAAACAGGCAAAGTAGACGAACAAGTTTAAATAAACAAACAAACAAAAAATGCAATTTATTTCTTTTTTAAATTAAGCAACCCATCGAACGATTGCATACAAATGCTTCGAAAAGAAACTGGGTCGGTCATACGTCAAACGTAGGCACTCGTCCATATCGGAAGTTGGATCAAAGAAAGTATTTATCGAATGTTGTGGGACACGGAGTTATAGGGATCTATTTTGATGTATTTATCCGCCGTCTGTGATCCATCGGTGGATTATAAAGAGGGACACGGAAGTATAAGGATCAGTTTTGATGTATTTATCCGCCGTCTGTGATCCATCGGTGGATTATAAAGAGGGACACGGAAGTATAAGGATCAGTTTTGATGTATTTATCCGCCGTCTGTGATCCATCGGTGGATTATAAAGAGGGACACGGAAGTATAAGGATCAGTTTTGATGTATTTATCCGCCGTCTGTGATCCATCGGTGGATTATAAAGAGGGACACTGAGGCATAGGGATCAGTTTTGATATATTGTTCCGACGTCTGTGATCCATCGGTGGATTATAAAGAGGGACACGGAAGTATAAGGATCAGTTTTGATGTATTTATCCACCGTCTGTGATCCATCGGTGGATTATAAAGAGGGACACGGAAGTATAAGGATCAGTTTTGATGTATTTATCCGCCGTCTGTGATCCATCGGTGGATTATAAAGAGGGACACGGAAGTATAAGGATCAGTTTTGATGTATTTATCCGCCGTCTGTGATCCATCGGTGGATTATAAAGAGGGACACTGAGGCATAGGGATCGGTTTTGATGTATTGTTCCGACGTCTGTGATCCCTCGGTGGATTATAAAGAGGGACACGGAAGTATAAGGATCAGTTTTGATGTATTTATCCGCCGTCTGCGATCTCTCGGTTGATTAAAATGAGGGACACTGAGGTATGGGGATCGGTTTTGATGTATTGTTCCGACGTCTGTGATCTATGGTCGGGTTAAAATGAGGAATTATTGTAGATGAGAATATCGTTATCACGTCAATGGATGACGTCACTAGCTTTGTTTCATGGGGATCGTCTAATATGTTGACGTTATCGAGATGATATAACGATGACCTGGTTGGTATATATATATATATATATATATATATATATATATATATATATATATATATATATATACATGAGACATGGGGTCAATTCCATTTTATCAATTCCAATTCCACCTCAAATTGATCAATTCCAATTCAATTCCAATTCCAAAATTTCCAATTCCGTTTTTTTCCGACTCTTTTTTTGCCTAATATTTTTTTACCATGAGTAGGTATACATGGAATACCTACTCCGAGTAGTTTACATTCCAAGTAGGATTGTAATGGAAGAAATATTTCTGAATTAAAAAATTAAATTAAATTTTGCCCGTTCTAAACATCGAACTAAATAGCAATATCTCTATATAGATTACAGGCATGCCATGTGGTGGTGTCACCGTGTTGTGGGTGGAGCCGAAGGTATCCTGACCAGTTTAATTGGTTAAATGCACATGTGCGGTGCCACAGTTAGTGTGCATATTTGATATATATATATATATATATATTTCCATTTTCGTCTTATGTTGTTTGTATTGAATGAATAATAACTGATGCATAAAATTCGGCCATGCGAAATGGAAGATTCATACGGGAACCAACATTTGTTTGTTACTTTGTTTGTGTGTTAGTTAGTTAGTTAATTAGTTAGTTTGTAAGATATTTAAATTATTCGTCTTCCTACTGAGATTAATTGACTAGAATTAACCATTACTAAATGGTCCGCTGAGTGGCGCTACGATGCAGTTAAATTATTGTTTCCAATATATTTCACGGCTTTTCAAGCAGTTTAAAGTTTTCATGTAGTTGATAATTTTTCCTATAGTTTACGCCCATTTTTACGTATAGGTCACATAGTTTCATAAAATTCACAGCTTTTCACACACTTCGTGGCTTTTCCTATAGTTTACAGGCTTTCATATATATAGTGCATAACGTTTCACAGTGTCCACTTTATGTAGAGTTTTCACAGAGTTCAAAGATATAGTTAAGCACTTTTCATATAGTACACCGTTTTTCATTTACTTCTCAGTTTTCAAAAAGTTAGCATTTTTCATATAGTTTACAGATTTACATGTATTTCATGGTTTTTCCACGTATTTTATCACTTTTTCTATTGTCCGCAAATTTTCAAATGTTTCACAGCTTCGCATTAATCCACTATTTTCATATATAGTTCACGGCTCTTCGTGTAGTTATTAAAACCTTTCCTATATTTGACTGTTTTTCATTTAATCAACAGATTATTATGTTCACAGCTTTTCATAAGGTTTTCCGTTTTTCATTTAGTTCACAATTTTCTCTTTATATTAATCTTTTTCATTTAGTTCGCCATTTCCAATATAGTGCACGGCCTTTCAGATACGTAATTGCTTTGGATACATCTCCGTGGTCTAGCGGTAGCGGGCTGGACCACATCACTACCACCCTGTGTTCGAATCCCGGCGTGGGCATATCTGAAGGTTGTTTCGTCTTTCACTTCGTCTCATTACCTTTGGAGGTCGCTCGGCCCATTTAGCTCGTGGCATTTTATAGAACTCACAGTTTTTTCAAACAATTCACGTCTTTTTATAAAGTTCACAGCTTCTCATATAGTTAACGGCTTTTCAACCAGTTCGCAGCTTTTCATGCGGTTAAACAATTATGACAAAGTTCACATATTTTCAAATATTTCGTGGCTTTTCAATAGAGTTCACAGTTTTTCAATAAATCGCGTGTTTTGTTTATAGTTCACTGGTTTTTATCTTTCACTGCTTTTGGTATATTTCACAGCTTTTCATATATGAACAGCTTGTGATGTAGTTTATTGTTTTTCATATAATTAAAACATTTATATATAGATGTTGGCATTTCATATTGCTTTGCGTTTTTCCTATCGTTCACAGCTTTCGATATTAGTTCATTCGTTTCTGATATAATTCGCAGCTTTCCAAAAAGTTCACAGCTTTTTATATAATTCAAGGTTTTTCAGGTATAATCGGCAGCTTGACAGATATAATACAATTTTTTTAAATTTAGTTCACAGCTTTTAATATAGTTTACTTCTTTGCATTTATTCCATAGCTAATAATAATAATAATAATAATAATAATAATAATAATAATAATAATAATAATAAATGTTCTGTACCAAATAATCTAAATAATGTGCCAGTATAAACATAATAAGAGATTTAAATAATAATCATTATTTATCAGTGAAAGTATCCTTCAAAAAATGTAAAACCTTGTTATAGGTACGCTGTCCTAATAGGTAGTCTATACACGATATAACAAAGATACAACAGCTCGGCATGCGACATGTTTATACATAGTAATACATTTCTATTAAAAAAAAAAATATATAATGTTCTAAATTCTTCAAGGAAGACGATTAATTTAACTCATTCGAGTCGCGATGGCGCAGTTAGTTAGAGCGTAGGACTCCGTAGCCGAACGGGTCGCGGGTTCGATGCTCCGGGAGCTGCAATGCCGTCATGTGGTGACTGGTTCACTCATCCATACAAAATGAGTACCTGACAGGACGTGATGGCTATGTGTGAGTAACACATCCGTTGTATACTCCCTTGGGAGTTGAGATATGTGTTGGGTGGAAACAGGTCTGAGTCGGGGATAATAATATTGTAAATAATATTGTTAAGCGCCATAGAGCAGCTTCTAGCTGAATAGGGCGCTATATAAATATCACATATTATTATTATTATTATTATTATTATTATTATTATTATTATTATTATTGTCAGGGGACAGTGATATATCCAGCTATGTATCCATCAGCAGCATTTAAGTGATACTTAATACCCATATATCGCTGTGCAATGATCCCAAGGGGACGTGTATACAACGTGAAAATCAGATAATCCGGAACTGGATCCTGTGGTACACCAGATAACAATTAGATGACGGTGGATAATGTAAAGTCTCAGGTATCATTGCTCCAAATAGGGTTGAACCTATTCAATTACTTTATATCATACACAAAACATGTATTTCAACCCACAGAAATGCATATTATAGTCAACTGTGTCGAATGCCAGACACAGGTCTATTAGAACGTATAATACTGCTAATGCTGACTTGTGATCCTAATATAATATATTTACCAAAACGAAAGCCGTTTGAGGGCTGTGATTATTATTGAATTAATATTCGCTTAGACGGAAAGCAACTTCCCGTTGTATAATTTCAGATAAAGTTTCAAACAGCTCTGTTAAATATTTACAACATTATGGTCTAAGCTGTTTTTTTCTTCTCCGCATTAATGGCTTTACAAAGACAGCTTTCATGGATCTTGATAAAACGCCCAAGTATAATAATGTATTATCTATCTTTATAACTTGGCTTATCGGAACATCTTGACACCCTTTCACAAGTCAGGCAGGCCTAGAGTCAACTGTACAGAAAGGATTAGATGATGTTTTCAGTAGCTGTCTGATATCATTCTCTGTAAAAGCTGAAATGTATCTCTCGTCACTCTTCTAACAATGGCATACCCCGTGATAAGATGCTGGAAGGGAACCCATTATGTATATTTGACAGAAGAAATTATTAAAACAATGGGCCATATCTTTGTCTAAGCTAATAACATTTAAAAGGACAGTTCGATTTTTACGTAGTATGTATTCACTGAACACTGAAAATAGTAATATTCTGATTTGGAAGAGGCACGGGTATTTTTAATTTGAATTTGACCAACAACATACGCATTTCCTGATGGATGATCCAGATTCACCGCCGTTCACAACGTCTTTCGTCGACCACGGCAGTATTGGTACTAGAGAGGAGACACCCAGATCAGCAAGAAAAGTCTCCTAGTCAATCGACCTGGATTTCGTGCATAAAATAACCTAAGCTGAAAGAGATTGCTTCTGTAAATCTACATGGATGTTAATAAGGAAATTATCGGACAACTTGGAAGACACACACACACACACACACACACACACACACACACACACACACACATCACTCCGATCAGATTGTTATCTTCACGTGAAATGACAAGATCTAAGATGTGATCACAGTTCACGTGCGTGTATGTGTGTGTGTGTGTGTGTGTGTGTGTGTGCGTGTATGCGTGTGTGTGTTCTTGGTACATGCTGCCCAAGATTGGTTTATCTGAGAATGTCAGCTACTTATTTGGTGTCTGCATCCCACTGATAATAGCAATATATATTGAAATCACTGATCACTTATTGAAAAATAATTTACTACAGATCGACTGACAATTTATTACACCAATACTTATATTTTCTACATGTAAGCTGATGATGTTGCTGGCACAGTCATAAAATCACTTCAGCTGTACCATCTGATGATGCTATTGGCACAGTGATTATATTACTTCAGCTGTACCATCTGATGATGTTGCTGGCACAGTGATTATATTACTCCAGCTGCACCATTAGATGATGTTATTGGTACAGTGATGATATTACTTCAGCTGTACCAGCTGATGATGTTGCTGGCACAGTGATTATAGTACTTCAGCTGCACCATTAGATGGTGGCATTGGCATACTGAGGTGAGTGATTGATCTCTGCAGTGGAATATGGGAAGGGTTTTCTGGCAATTACAATACAATGATGTTCACAGATTTTCATACCGATTACCGCTTTTCATTTCGGTTTTTGATTGCGGGTCAGTTCCCAGCTTCTCGTGAAGTTTACGGTCTTTCATACAATTAACAGGTTTTCATAAATGTCACGATTTGATATATATAGTTCATGATTTTCATACAGTTTATGACGTTTCATATAGTTTACAAATTCCTTTCCATTTCAGATCATTTCATTCAGATCATTGATTTATATAAAGTTAGCGACTTTTCTTGGATTTCACACATTTTCGTATAATTCATGTTTTTTTTAATGGATAGTTCACAGCTTTAAATATAGTTTAGCGTTTTTAATGTAGTTATCACTTTTCATAAACATCGCAGTTTTCCACACGTTTAATTTTTTTTGTATAGTTCATTTCTTTTCATATAGCTCACAGTTTTTCATACAGTTATCTCTTTTCATATAGTTAACTTTTTGGGGTCTATTTCGCATTTTTTGAGGTAGTTCCCGTATTTTTATTTAGTTCAGGTCTTTTGCTATAGTTCACAGCTATTTTGTTTAACAAATACTTTTCCCCTTATCTCATAGTTAACAAGTTTTAATATGGTTCATGTCTTTTCATACTGTTTACAGATTTTCATGTAGTTCAACGCTTTTCATACAGTTCACATCCTTTCACGTTGTTCAGAAATTTCAATATAATTCACAGCTTTTCACGTGGATTACAAATTTTCATATACTCTATGTAATGTTTTTCAAACAGTTCAAAGCTTTTCATACAATTAACCGACTTTTCATACAGTCACATTTTTTTTAAGTAGCTCACGACTTTACATAACATCGTTCACAGCTTTTCCTGTATTCTACAGATTTTCATCAGCTTATAATTGCTTATATAATTTCCAACTTTTTATATAGTTTATTTTTAACATATATTTAACAGGTTTTCATAACAGTTTCTGGTTTTATTCATATCTATTGGTATTGGTTCATGTCTTTCATATCGTTCAGACATTTCGTCGCTTTTCAGACATTTCGTGGCTTTTCAGACAGTTCACGGCTTTTCAGACAGTTCACGGCTTTTCAGATAGTCCACGCTTTTTTAAGACAGTTCACGGCTTTTCAGAGAGTTCACGGCTTTTCAGACAGTTCAATTGCTTTGAGTATTTTCATAGTTCGCAGCTTTCATATACTTCAAAACTTTTCATATACTTCAAAATGTTTTAATAAAGTTTACAGTTTTTAATAAAGTTCATAGTTTTTAATAAAGTTCACAGTTTTTAATAAAGTTCACAGTTTTAGTTATGGTTCACAGTTTTTATAAACTTCACGCTATTACATATAGTTCACTGTTTTTCATATAACTTACAGTTTACGTCTTTTATTAATTCACAAATTTTCACCTAGTTCAAAGAGGGGCGCCTCCGTGGCCTAGCGGTAGCGCGTTGGATCACATATCACTACCACCCGTGTTCGAATCCCGGCGTGGGCACATCTGAAGGTTGTTTCATCTTCGACTTCGCTTCATTACCATCGGAGGTCGCTCGGCCCATTTAGCCTACCGTGTGCACAAAAGTGGCCGTAAAACATCAATCATCATCATCCTCATCATCACCAAGTCCACAACTTTTCATGCAGTTCACGGGTTTCATATATTTTAAAGGCGTCACACAGTTAACGGATGTTTATATTGCTTGCAGTTTGAGTCAACAAACATTGACGCTGATCTCATCTGAGACCTCGGATGATTGGGCCGAATGATTTTGCTAGGGACTGAAACATCCCGCAGAGAGAGTGCGCGATCGGATTCGATCCTACAACGTGGAAATGCTAACCCAATGCGCTATCAACTCTGCTGTGGCAGCTATCCTTATGATGATCTTTAAGTCAAACATTTCATTCTTCAGACTAATTAGGACACTTCAATGGGACACTTTTTAACTGTTTGTTTATTTTTGGTGACCATTGAATAAGAAAAACTTTCTACGTAACAGTTGAAATGTGGTATTTTAGAACTAATTTTCTGGGTACCTCATTTATTCGATATCTTTGTAAATATTTTACTGCGTTATTCTCTCGAAGAGAACTTTTTAATGGCGCGCTTACTGTACTTAACGAACTTGTCTAGAGATTTTCGCGTGATATGCTCATGAATGTTTAATGAATATGCATATTTTTATGACGTGCCTAGTCGAGTCGTGTTGTGCCAAGACGTTGTTATCGTTGGTGTTGTTGTTGTTGCTTTTCTCGGTGTAAAAATGGAGCATTTTTTCACAGCTGTGAAATGAAATGCTCTGGTAGAATTAGACGTAGATCTGAAAATGAATGATCCCTAAAGCTAACGATATGGATATTTCGGTGTGATAATGTGTAGTTAGTTAACAGGATAAAACGATGTTAAAAATAAGATACGACTTAAATAATGGTCTGTTTTGGTTACGAGTTATTAATAAGTCCTTCATCGAGCTAGGCCTATCATAACGTCATCATATAATGTGTGTCAACGAACGGTTGCGTGGGCAGGTGGCCCAGTATATGCGTTTGTGTGTGTGTGTGTTTAGCTGTGTATAATAAGGCAAAGGCACAGAGAATCTCGAACCGTGAATTCAAACTCTGGACGTTTCTTCAGGGGTTGAGTCCAGAGTGGCGACTTTTCTTGCTGAGAAATGTGTAATGTGTGTGTGTGTTTTATAAAGATAGTTAAGGCGCTGGCACAGGTGTTTTTTGTGTGTGTGTGTGTGTGAGATTGGGAAAACAATAGGAAAATGGATGGTTGGATTGATGGATAGATAAATAAAGTGTCATAGTGTCGTTATGTACAACCAATGTATGAATTCAATATAATTCTACAAAAGAGTTGTTGTTGGGTGGTTGAGTACTGTTTGTGGGTGGGTGACTGGGTGGATCAGCCAGCCAGCCAGCCAGCCAGCCAGCCAGCCAGCCAGTGTCTAATCGGTCGACTAGTGATCCGTCCAGATAACACACGAGAACTCCTACCGAAACCGCATTGAAATCACCAGTGACCTAGCTGGTAGCGCGGATGGCCACATATCTCTAGCACCTGGGGTTAAACCCAGACCGGGCTACGTGAGAAGGATGTTTCATCCTTCACTCGGTCTCATCACCTTCGGGTGCCAACCGTGTCCAGAAGAGCTGCCGCCAGACGGCAGACCTTACATTGAAGTCGCCGACCATTACGACTCTCACTACACAAAGCCGATACTCAGCGTGTCTCTGACGGGCCATCATTCTGTCGATCTCCGCCCAAGAAATCTCTGCTCGAGCGTTCGTCAAAAAAATAAAAACTCACCGAGACCGACCAGATTTTCATCATCCGTCGAAGATGTGCACCGAAGATGAGACCGACACATTTTTTATTTGTCGTCTTCGGGGTTCCCTCCGGTCAAGGTTATCGTCCATCTCGGCATCACAACACCACGCCGACATCGCGGAGACCACCTCCCGTAACGGTCCGACTGTCTAATGTGGCGGGATCTTCGTGATGGGTCGGTTGTAAGGTGACGGGTGGCGTAGACCACTGGATAGGTTCTCGGTTCGGGAACGCCTATCGCCGTTGGCTTTAGGCCGGTCACATGCTCGGCATAGTAGCAGCTGGCTGGGTGTTGACGTGATATGTTGGGGGTTAAATACTTTATAGGAAGTCGAATGGGATCTGAAACTGTAGAGGCGCATAATGGAAGCGGAGGTGAGAGAATTTTCAAACGAATAGTGAGAGAGTAAATGTTTGATTGATTGATTGATTGATTGATTGATTGAGTGAGTGAGTGAGTGAGTGAGTGAGTGAGTGGTGGTGAGTGAGTGAGTGAGTGAGTGAGTGAGTGAGTGAGTGAGTGAGTGAGTGAGTGAGTGAGTATCGCCACCTAACGGTAGGCCTCCTCGGTGTGCTGGAGGCCTGATAACGTGCCAAATCTCAACTCAGAATCGGCGGAAAGAGGAAGAGAAGGGGGAGACTTCAATTCAACTAAAGAAACATCCCCCGCAGCAGACTTAACCCAGATTTAAACTTCTCGGAAATCCAGACCATTAAACCTACACAAGGATCACGCGACCAGGTGAACCCGTGACCGTAATTTACCGGGGTGCGACATGGGTGAAGAGGTTGCCAATGATGATTATGACTCAGCATTTCCGATCTATTATCGCCCAATTGCCAGTTGAATCCCGGCCAAACCAGGGCTGCGCTCGGCTCACCAATCACAATGCCGGGCTAGGTGAAGGGGGTAAAAACCACACAATCTCGCGGTGGATGGGGCAAATGGGGCGGGGGGGGGGGTAATGAGTGCCGTCTTAGCCCGAATTCGACACCGTTACTCACCGCGGTCCGTTCAGCGCGTCCCCCCACGTGTTACCTGGATAAGATGTGGCCCCGTCAAGGTGCGCTCTAGTCCACGGCGCAGCCTCATTAGGCATGCGCAGAGAATCATCGGAGTAATTATGTCATATTTGGTATCGCTCTCTATCTCTCTCTGTCTCTCTCTATCTCTCTCTGTCTCTCTCTCTTTCTCTCTGTCTCCTCTGTCTGTCTGTCTGTCTTCTCTCTCTCTCTCTGTGTGTGTGTGTGTCTGTGTGTGTGTGTAAAACACTTGTTGACTGGGATAGCTCGGGTATGAGATGATTTCATAATTAATTGCTATTAGGCCATTGTTATTTTTTGGGGCGCTTCGCGAATTTCTGGAGAAACCTCTATTTTTGTGTGCATCCAAGACAACCGTCAGACGACAGATAGACAGACAGACAGACAGACAGACAGACAGACAGACAGATTTAAGACGGACTAACCTGTGCTATTTATCGAACGTAATCATAATTATTTCCTTAATCAGCGACCTAGTTAGTTCATGAAATAAGAAGCAACTTTACCAGATATTCAGATATCAAATAAACATTTATCAATGAAAATAATGTGTCTGTTTTAAATGAAACATAATTCCTCTTTTGACACCATTCTAATGTTATCCCCCATTGAGCCACCGCGCCCCCCCCCAATTACACGTCGTTCCTCGATTATCGAATGCACACTATTACAGTTACTCCCCCATTAGCCAGCCCTTCTTTCCCATCCCCCTAATTCCCACATTACCACCATTCCGTATATATTCGCCCATAGCGCCCATTCCCTACTACAAGGTCTGTCGTATCAAAACTATTACCCCGTTAAGCCTATTTCCCTATTAGCAGCCTCTACCTATTACAAATACGGTCCCATTAACCCCTTTCTCTAATCGTCAGTTCTATTTACTCACAGTTACTCACCATTACGCCAGTTCCTCCACCATTAGCTCCGACATATGCCAACTATTCCACCATTAAGCCCATTTCCCTATTACCAACTCTGTCCCATTGCAACCCTCCCGCCCCTATTAGGTTAAGTTGCCCACAACCAGCTCTACCATGTTAAAACGATTACCCTATTATCCCTATTCACCCATTACTACCTTGGCGATTCGCCAACACAACCCTAACCACATTTCCCTCCATTCACCGACAATCCCCAATCCGAGTCATGTCCCCCCCATTAATTAAGAGCCTCTTCCGTACCCATTTATCCATTACGATCTGTTGTTCTGTCCACGTTATAATAATCTCAGGTTACGGGGGGGAGGGGGGAGGGGAGCTACCGTGGTATAGTGGTAGCGTGTTGGACCTCAGACCACTACCACCCGTATTCGAATCTCGGGGTCGGCATATCTGAAGGGTGTTTCATCTTTCATGTCGCTTCACTACCCATTTAGCCTACCATGTGCACAAAGGTGGCCGTAAATCATCAATCGTGATCATCTTGGGTTACGGGTTGCTCTCGTAATAACTTTACTCCATTACTCCATACTTCATCTTGGGTTACGGGTTGCTCTCGTAATAACTTTACTCCATTACTCCATACTTCATCTTGGGTTACGGGTTGCTCTCGTAATAACTTTACTCCATTACTCCATACTTGGCTCTGGCTCCTCGTTGACGTGTGGTAAGAAAACAAAAGTTTGTTCTAATAAAAATCGTCCATTTCTCACAAACTCATCGCACGAGTGCACACCTCCAGCCAGTGCCCAGGATGTCAACTCTATATGTAGGGCCTCGTAACCGAGTAGCTTAACTTATTTATATGGTGAAATAAATTATTTAAAGTGACATAAGGCTGCTTGTTACGCAACACATGGCTAGCCGAAGCATATATTATATATATATATATATATATATATATATATATATATATATATATATATATATGGCTGAGTGAGGGATTGATTACTTTTTAATATCCATCCGTTTTGTGACGGCCTGTAAGAGTTACGTCACGGTTCAGTTCACCTCCATCAAAACACTGAGTCGAGATTTGCAAATTTTTGCTGCGTAATTCGTGACTAGAGTTGTGCGTAGTTAGTCGAACGCTCGTTGTAATACATGTGTGTGTGTGTGTGTGTTAATATATTACCGCGCCCTTGTATATATATATATATAGTTATTAATGTGATCAGTGTATATGTGTACACCTCTCCATCTCTCTCTCTCTCTCTCTTTGTGGGGGAGGGAATTTTTTTATTTGTATAAGTGTGTAGGTGTTAGTATTCGCGGGTGTGTGTGTGTGTGTGTGTTTGTTTGTGTGAGTGAGGGCCTAATACCATAAATAGTATATGGAGTATATACACAAAACACACACACACGCTCACACGGCATCAGGTATTATATATAAGTTCTAAATCATGTAGACAAGCGGTTGTTTAAAGATAGCTTAGAGCATTTAGCGATGATAGCTTTATTTATAAAAATCACAGCGACTTGCTAGGACAGTATGTCTGCATGATGTTAACTTATCGGGTACCTTTCATACGTGGAAAATGCCGATATAGCCATAAATGTGTGTGTGTGTGTGTGTGTTTGTGTTCCCGCATCCACACGTAAGTTTTGTTTGTTTGCTGCAAGCCCTCTGTTTGTAACAGTGGATGCAATCAGACGTGCGCGACCAAATATTGGCAAGTACTTGTTCAGTTGACACCAAACAGAATTAAATTGGATAAAAAATGCGGAGATAATCCTAAACTAAACACACACACACAACCTTATCCTCACTGTACCCGTTACCAAGGCTCTCCATTTAGACACCTGTCCGCTCGAAAAGCCCCAAAAGCGATCAGGACCAAATAGCGAGGTCAGCTAACACGGACTAATTATGACCCCACCATATCAACAGAACGTAATATAAACAGCCCCGAGGGTTTCCATTGAAACTAATCGTATTCAAAACGAAGAAAAAAAGAACAACAAAATCTAGAGCCCCGATCTCTAGGTTACACTCGGCTCGTTGTACTGGGGCTATCTGGTCACAGAAGGAAGCCCGCATAAAGAGAGAGTGTGTATGTGTGTTTGGAAGTGTGTGTGTGTGTGTGTGTGTGTGCGTATAAAGTGAAAGAGCTGATTCAGACAAGCGAAAGAGAGACACAGAGTGAGACGCAGAGGAAGACTTGGGCTGTTGAAGTCTCTCCATATGGACCGCTCCAGGATGGCAGAGGAGTGCGGATCTCACGTGATTTTTGCTTTAGTCGTTCTCCTGGCTGTCGTACAGCGGGCACAAGGATTGGCTGTCTCAAGTAAGTAAGACAGCGAGCGATTGCGCGTGCGTGTATGCGTGCGTGCGTGCGTGCGTACGTGAACTACGGGTGGAGTAGTGCATGCGTGCGCGTTCTGGAACGTAATTCGGAATGAATCTTACGCGTTGTTCACTTATGGCGCGTTGTTCGTTATTCATTACCGATACCTATCGGTGCCAGCATGTACACGCGTTTAGCCGCCTCATTGCGTCCAGTTTTACGTGTGCGTCTCAGTACGCAACACAATCCATGTCCATATACACCATGTCAAATCGATACCATGTCGAATCGTACCAAAATTTGGGATTTGCCAAGAGCATATGATATAGGAGGCACAAATTTCTTCCAAGTGCTCAGACATTTACTGTCTATTTCCTTGACAAATTACGAGACATTTATTTCGTTTCTGAAAGGAGCGTTTCTTTCTGCTTTTTCTAGATTGTCGACGTTAGCGCTAGAAAACGGCCTTTCTTCCCGTCTATATGCAACAATTGCACCTACATGAAGCGATTTTATTGCCGAATATAGTTCTGTATTTCGTAGTCAAGTCGTACATGCGTGTTTCGATTTGTGTGTATGTGTTCGGGCATGTGGATGCCTAGCATATGTCTACCCTTGAATGTGTATATACATGTGAAGGCGTCTATCTACGTTTTTATTTAGGTGTACTTGTTTGCATATATTCCTTATATATATATATATATATATATGTGTGCGCGCGCGTGCGTGTGTGTGTGTTGAAAGAAAAACTGATGCATACACGAAGGCATCCATCCATGCGTGAACATAATTTCATATAAGCAACGATACCGAGCCGACTACAAGTTGACATACAAAGCAATTTTCTATTCAAATATTTGTTCGATATTTCGCCTGACTGTAACAAAATCCTAAACTGTCAAGCATTATGAATATATATATATATATATATATATATATATAATGCACGATTGCATGCGCCCCCAAATAAGAGAGAGAGAGAACATTTCCTAACTGAACATTGTTACATTAAGCCACCACCCATTGTCGGGCTTGTTATACTGGATTACATAAAGCGTTTGACTCGCTTGGCCTCCTAGCGCCGCGCACGGAGCTCCACTGCATTCGTATTTTTTTCCTGCGTAGCCAACTTAACAATGAGAGACTTCAACGCATAAAACTTTCTTACATACCACAGGGTACATTCGAGGCTCATAGAATGTTTTGGTTTTGCTTCGCCGAGATATTCATCCGTTATCCCCATCTCTGAGTGGCTGGATATTTCGTTTTATCACTCGCTAACATTCCCACTCACTCACTCTCTCACTCACTCTTATAGAAGTGAACCAGTCAGACATACCTTCGCATTAATTATGAAATTGATAAATTATGAATTTGATAAGGCGAGGGGAGTCTTCTTTTATGAAAACTTCGAACTCAGTTTGTTATTTTTGTTGTTAGATTGTCATGGTTACCTAAAAGATGATTGATAGTGTAATGTCAACGGGGGAGGGATGTATTGGCACAATAATTTATGCTTCCCGAAGATTGATGGATAAAACAGAAGGAGACGAGACTGTGTGTGTGTGTATGTGTGTGCGTGTGTGCATGCATGTGTGCGTGCGTGCGTCTGTGCGTACGGGCGGGCGTGTTTGTGTGTTGCCTAGCCTGTCTGTATATATTTGTCTGGTTCTAAGACGGCTCTACTTGGCCATTCTCGGGCCATCTTAGTGCTTTGACACAGTTGGCTTGGTTGATTTAGTAAACAACACCCCACTGAACACACACAGTTGTATTACAATTATCACGCCCGCGCGTACCCGCTAATGCACACAGTAGCATAACATGCTGATTATGCACAGGGTCACTCTTCGTCTTTCTGCGTGCACCAGACGTGTACCCAGGCCGAATTCCTCAGCATCCACAAGCGGCATATTTTCTTGGTTTCGATCACAACACTCCCACGCCTTGCCCATCGCCTGTATCGGGCCACGTGGCGCCTCGATGCCGTTCTCCGGTTAGGTTTAAGGCCACGAATTATACGTCCTCTGGTAATTTAGGGTTTAACAAAAGTATCCAGCCCTGCGCCATGTTTGTGGCTTTGCGGTATTTAGCCGAATAATGGCGTTCGCTGTCGAGGTCTGTCCGCGGTTTAAGCGAGCAGACAAAGTCAGGCGTTCTTGGTGTATAGAATGTCCTGTGAGTCATAACGGGAAACGCCTCCTGGTCACATGATCACACCTGGACAGTTATATGTGTCATCCAGGGCACACACACACACACATATACACGCACACACACACACACACACATTATCAACTAGAGAGAGATAGAGAGATATGTTATCACGTGTCGGAGTACAATAGGACAGTATTAACTGGGGTAAATACCCTCACACAACAGTATATATATATATATATATATATATATATCGGCCATAGTTGAGTTGGCCTAACACTATACTGGCCCCATAAGTCACACATCTAGTATAGGTCAGCTTGTGTTTTCTATACTGAAGACCAACAGCAACTGATCCGTGACGCGTTAGCTTCTTATTCTTTATTGCAAATTCCTAACAATATACTATTACAAAAACAAAATAGAAACACAACTGAACAAATAAACAAACCGATATGAAATATACAACATTGTGTATGTACAGCTAATATGTTCATGGGCAGTAACTATTCAGTGTCGAGTGTATTTGTTTTTCAACGTAATTCTGAGTCATTAAATATTCAGTCTGGATTCCTGATTAACATTATTATCTAGGTTGATGGTGGGCTGGATCCTTTCGAATTCCTTCTGTCTTAGCGTAGGAATCTCTAATGATTTATATATTATCGCTCGCCTGTTTATATATATATATATATATATATATATATATAGAGAGAGAGAGAGACATAGGGGCTATGTATATATGTATGTATGTATGTATATATATATATATATATATATATATATATGTGTGTGTGTGTGTGTGTGTGTGTGTGTGTGTGAGTGTGTGTGTGTGTGTGTGTCTACACGTGTGTGCGAGCGCGTGTATGTGTGCGAGCGCGTGTGGTCAAAATCTATATCCTCTCCCACTCAGCTACTAACCTTTTCAATTAATCCTATATTTCTACCATCTAACGGAATGATAATAAATATTGGTCAATGACAAGGAGGCGTCCTGTTATGATAACATTGAACCTTCACACCTTCTATCATAACTGGAACTGTTATCATAACCTTCATGTATACAAAGGCGAAGCTTCGTCTGTTTGTTGTCGCAATGTTCATGCCTCAACGGTAACTCTAAATCGGACCGAGCTGAAGTTCTTTTTTCAACTTCATCTCTACTCAATATTGAGGGCGCACTCGTACTCTTTTGAAGACACTGATATCTAACCCAGAAATACTAGAATTCCAGTACACCGATAGTCTTGGACTATTGCACTACCTTGTTTGCGCGACTAAACGACAAAACAACTTAATTCGCGGGTATTAATATTCGCGTGTAATCTTAGATGGCGTTTCGTTTTAATCGATTTTCCGTATATATTTGTGCTGACATCTGGTGGATATAATGGGAGTTACTCCCGTGAGATTTATAATCAGCCCTTAAAAATTTAAGCGTTGCTTGCAACATTTCCTTGTATATACATATCTCTAACATATTCCCAAATACCATTACATTTATTTATAATAATAGGCCATATATATATATATATATATATATATATATATATATATATATATATATATATATATATATATATATATATATAGACAACAACCATGCTTCTGAACATAAAGAACATATTTTGGTAGAGACATCCTAAACCTGTCATCGAGTACTTTTAGCCACAGACCAACTGACGTGTACTTGAAAGACAAGAATGACATATGTATGTACTACGAGGATGCCTTAGTGTGTGTGTGTGTGTGTGGGGGGGTGAGTACACATACACACACACACACACACACACGCACACACAGACGCACACACACACACACACGCACAGACGCACACACTCACGCACACACGTGGCCATGTATTATGTGTTTAATAGTAAATATGTTGAGAATTTGACAAAGTTGGTGAGGTCACAAAAACATTCATTATCTGCACACAATTTTCCGTTCTTTTTTCTAAAAAGGTTAAATATTTGAAACTATTCATAAACATTGGTTATGGTAGAGACAGGTGTTTAAACATATATTTGCACTCGTGGGCAGGTATCTCTGGATATCCAAATATTTGTGATGGTACTGCCGCTGGCTCGTAAACACGCACAGACACGCACGCACACACGCATGCACGCACGATCTTTGAGCAATACGGTAGCTATGTTTTGCTGCACGACTTTGGGATCTGGTTAGATGAACTAATAAAAGTACTCGTCATAAATGAGTACCGTACTCCGTGTACTCGGTCTGTGTCGGTTAGGTGTAGATATTGTACGCTATCTACATCAGTACTCTAGGTCTATGAGTACAAGTAATGTCTCGTTATAATGGAGTTATGGTCAATTGACTAGATGGTCATGCTCCACTTGGTGTTGTTATTAGAGTAGTAGTTGTATTAGTAGTAGTAGTAGTTGTATTAGTAGTAGTAGTAGTAGTAGTTGTTGTATTAGTAGTAGTTGTATTATTATTATTAGTAGTA
>JAODUP010000939.1:22500-45000 GCA_025642065.1 Paralvinella palmiformis | reverse complement strand
GCCAGTTGTGCCGATAAATCCCGGATGAGGTTCTACGAGAGTCGTCTTCCTATCTCTGATTGAGGGTGATGGTATCTAACCTGGCGATTCTCTGGAGCGACGAGGCGCCTCCGCGGTCTAGTTGGTAGCGCGTTGGACCACGGATCACTTACCAGCTGAGTTCGAATCTCGGCGTCGGCATATCTGAAGGCGGTTTCATCTTCGACTTCGCGGTTCATATGGCCTCTGGAGGTCGCTCGACCCATTTAGCCTACCATGCGTCTCGTGTCCGAAACCTATTTCATTCGTGAGCTTTTAGCATTCATTACGAAGTATTTTGAACAGGAAAATATTCAAAGCCACTAAATTTTCTTACGTGAAATATATGTGTTTACAATTTTAAAGAAGGCTCGTGTTAGTCAACTAATACCGCTAATATTACAGGGAATGATTCAGGGACTTGTTTAGCCCCGAAGCTTGTCATACATGACAACATTCTACATACACAGATATAATATCATAATATGTGATATATATATATATATATATATATATATATAGTGCCCTATTCAGCTATATTTACAATATTATTTACAATATTATTATCCCTGTCTCAGACCTGTTTCCACTCAGCACATATCTCAACCCATAAGGGAGCATACAACGCGTGCAGCCATTATAGACGCAAACCGTTTCTCAAACACATAGCCATCGCGTCCTGTCAGGTACTCATTGTTTTATGGATGAGTGAACCAGTCGCCACATGACGGCATTGCAGCTCACGGAGCCTCGAACCCGCGACCGTTCGGCTACGAGTCCTACGCTCTAACTAACTGCGCCATCACGGCTCGACGTGATATGAGTAGGATTCGAACCCGTAACCCGGAGGTTTGCAGCATAATGCGCCATTTGCCACGGCTGTTTTTACTTTGGGCACTTTGATCGTATACGGATCGTTTTTTGTGAAGAGGCCGTTTTCTCATTTAAAAATAAAACTGGTTCGTTAGTTAATAGTTCATCCATTGTGAGAATACAATACCCGATTATGGCTTGGAAACGAGGTAAACAAACTGTAAGTGCACGAAATAAACAACAAATATCGCGAGATGTGACTTATTTGTCCAGTTTGGTAAAGTTTCGTTGTCAACGAACTTCAGTTGTCTCAATATTATTTCAACTGACGCGCAGCTCTAACACAAATCTCTCTCTTCGTGCGTGCGCGTGTGTGTATGTATATATATATATATATATGTGTGTGTGTGTGTGTGTGTGTGTGTACGTGTGTGTGTGTGTGTACGTGTGTGTGTATGTGTGTGTGTGTGAGTAGGTTCTCTCTCTCTCTCTCTATATATATATATATATGTTTGTGTGTGTGGGTGCGCTCGTGTGCGTGTGTGTATGCTTCAGAGAGACAGAGAGAAAGAGAGACTATTATATTCAAGGTGTGCTTAACGGGGGGTGGAGGAGGTTTGATTTGTTACACGTTGTTTTCTTTTCGTTTCTTTTCTGAGGAAGTATCTAAAACAATTGATGTAACATGTTATAGGCCTCCGGGTATGACACCTAGGGCGAGACGTGTAGCTTATATATGATAATAACAACAACAACAACAACAACATCATCAGTAGTTGTAGTAACCATACAAGTAGTAGTAGTAGTAATACTATTATTATTATTATTATTAGTAGTAGTAGTTGTAGTAGAAGAAGTAGTAATAGTAGTGGTATTAGTATTAGTAGTAGTAGTAGAAATAGTATTAGTATTAGTATTAGTAGTAGTAGTAGTAATAATAGTAGTATTAGTAGTAGTAGTAGTAGTAGTATAAGTAGTAATAGTAGTAACAGTATTAATAATATAAATAGTAGTAGTAATAGTAGTATTAGGTGTAGTAGAAGTAATAATAGTAGTATTATTATTATTATTAGTAGTAGTAGTTGAAGTAGTAATAGTATTCGTATTAGTAGAAAAAGTAGTAGGTAAGAGTAGTAGTGGTAACTTCTTAGTGGTAGTGGTCATTATAAGAGTAGTAATGATTGTTGTTGTTGGTGGTGGTTTTGCGGAAGAAGTAGTAGTTGTAGTAATTACAGTAGTAGTGTTAATAGTAGTTGTAGCAGCAGCAGTAACAGTTGTAGTAGTAGTAGTAGTAGTAGTAGTAATAGTAGTAGTAATAGTAGTAGTAGTAGTAGTAGTAGTAATAGTAGTAGTAATAGTAGTAGTAGTAGTAGTAGTAGTAGTAGTAGTAACAGTTGTAGTAGTAGTAGTAGTAGTAATAGTAGTAGTAGATAGTAGTAGTAGTAGTAAAGTTGTAGTAGTAGTAGTAGTAGTAGTAATAGTAGTAGTAGTAGTAGTAGTAGTAGTAGTAGTAACAGTAGTAGTAGTAGTAGTAGTAGTAGTAGTAGTAATAATAGTAGTAGTAGTAGTAGTAGTAGTAGTAGTAGTAATAGTAGTAGTAGTAGTAGTAGTAGTATAGTAGTAGTAGTAGTAGTAATAGTAGTAGTAGTAGTAGTAGTATAGTAACAGTTGTAGTAGTAGTAGTAGTAGTAGTAGTAGTAGTAACAGTTGTAGTAGTAGTAGTAGTAGTAGTAGTAGTAGTAGTAGTAAGTAGTAATAGTAGTAGTAGTAGTAGTAGTAGTAGTAATAGTAGTAGTAGTAGTAGCAGTAGTAGATGCAACAGTAGCAGTAGTACTAGCAGTAAGAGTTGTGGTGATGATACTACTACTAGTAGTTGTTGTTTTATAATAACATCATTATTATTATTATTATTATTATTATTATTAAACCACATTTTATTTATTTTCTACCCCCCCCCCCCTCCGCCGGATCCCGTACAGGTGCGTACCATATCCAGTTTTGTAATGGCGACAAGATTGACATCAGCTGTCCGAAAGATTGGCAGATCCACCTATCGTCTGCTTACTACGTCTACGTACACGGAGTACAGCTAGGTGGCGCCAACTGCCGGCAACACACCAACTCGAGCAAACAGTGCCTCCGGAAGATCCAGTTCTACGATCCGGACTACTTCAGCCTGATGATCCAGAGCTGTCAGAGCAAGCAGCGATGCGAGGAGGGATTGGTTGCCAGGATTGGCGATCCCAAGGTCTGCTGGGATTTTCCCCGGAGTCCTTCCGATTATCTGATATTTAGCTACGTCTGTGTTAATGGTCAGTCGTCAAGTTACTATTTATAAATAATAATAATAATAATAATAATAATAATAATAATAATAATTTATATTTATTATATCACCAAACTCAACTAAATCCTTTCTTTTATCTTTCAACAAGATGATAAAATTCAGATTGATGTATTTATGACAGTAGTTGGGCCCACTTTGACCACCCGTACAACTGATTGGGTGTAAGGAGAACCACCGATTGGTACGGGCAGGGGGGCGGGAGTGAATACGGGGGAGGGAGGTCGATCGAGTTCCCCCAAACATCAACCATTAATGATATCTGTAGCATAAAGCTCTGGTCCACTGTAAACTTATAGACACCAAAAGGTGGAAATCTTGAAATCTTGAAATCTTGAAATCGGTAAATAGAATGAAATATTTGGCTAGAATATTATAGTTAATAATAATTGGAATATAAATAAATATGTTTCGGGGGTGGGGTGGGGTATGTGAGTGAGTGAATGAGTGAGTGAATGCATGTGGGTGAGTGAATGAATGTCTGTGAGTGAGTGAGTGAGTGAGTGAGTGCGGGAGGGTGGGCGGCGGGAGTGAGTCAACGAGTCAGTGAGTGAGTCACTAAGTGAGTCAGTGAGTCCTACTGCTGTGGAGGTAAATTCCCCATAGAAATAACTTAGGTATCTTACAGGGATCGTCGACATCGGAATTAAAATCCCATTCCGGATCACTTCGGCGAGTTTGTTTGTCTGTACGAAAATCCCGAAAGTTGCCCGCTCTTCCCATTCCAGTTCACATCGAGCAGCCAACTACCACTTATATGGGCAAGTACGCCACCACGACCACGATCGCCGCCCAGCCACGAGGTTCGACGAAGCCGAGCGGCATCACGGGCAAACCGCACGGTTCGACCGGCTATTGGACCACGGCGATATCGTACCGGCCCACAACGTGGCCGTGGGCGGTTCGTACCACCAGCTACGTATCGTGGCCCGTTACCACTTCCCGGGGTGGTCAGGCGACCAGGCTACTGTTCTACACGTCGACCACGTCCGGCTGGCCACATCGTACGGGATCATCCGGATATTCTACAAGCACGGCGGATCAATCCGGCGTCGGGACTACGAGAACAAGAAACCCCGAAGGGCGAAAACCTGTTGCTTCCAGCAAGACTGAAGCCAGTCGCCAGCTAGACAAATGTAAGTATGATGATGATGATTATGATGATGATGATGATGATGATATTGATGATGATAATGATGATGATGATATTTATGATGTTGATGATATTGATGATGTTGATGATGATGTTGATGATATTGATGATGATGATGTTGGTGATGATGATTTTGCTGATGGTGATGATTTTGCTGATGATGACGATGTCGATGGTTAGGCTTAGTCGTATTCGCAACATTTCCAAATGTACCTTGTGACATTCAAATGTCCTTTTGACCTTCGAAGAGCCGGATGTCTTTCAAGCGGCTTGTAAGTGGGCATGTGCTGCCATCTATGAATAGTAACTGGTGGATGTTTGTGTTGATTGTTTTAAATTTATTTCCACATGTTTATTTACAAAAATATTTATGACACATTTTTGTTAAACTTTGGTACCGCATTGGGGGGGGGGGTAATGGGGGTTTTAAACCCACCGTAGCCAAACCACTCCCGTCATATCAGTAGTCCCTAAACCATAACGCGCCAGTGTCATTAAGTTCGGTATCGTTGTCTCTCTTCAGTAATGGTGATAGCTGTACCTATAGCTGTTGTCGTTATGATCTCAGCCATAATTACTATTGCCGCTGTCATAGCGTGTAGGAGGTGAGTACGTTATGATAATTTGGTTGACGTAATTCAAATATAGATTATTATTAATATTTTTCATTATCATTGTTATTATTAATATTAATATTAGTATTATTTTTCAGTCCCAAGAAGTCATCTCTAAAGAGGAAGTTATCACAAAATAGTTCGGTATACTTCAGTAATGCCGACAGACATTCGCTAGGTGGCGACAGCGTCCAGACTAGGGCCAGTATACACGGTATAGTCAACCTCGGTTATGACGTCAACGAGATAGCGTGCGGCAATTTCGTCGACCGCGTCATCCTGGACGCGCACGAACCGGAAGTGGGACAGAAAACCGTCGATCTTCCGGCTATCCACATTAATCCGAGTTTCTCTAATCAGGATCGCGCCCCAGCAGATCGGGAACAATCCGGCGACTTATTGACCAAAGAACCGCTTGCCGAGCAGGTGTACTCGGAGTTCTACGAGGTTGAACCGAACTGTAACTACATCTAGGTCATGTCAATGTCATTCCGGTTTTCCGGATTTTGACTTTTTGTACTGGTCGTAACGGCATACAGACTGTGATCCGGACAAGGTGAGCCGCTTTAAGCGGCTGGCTGACAATTGCATCGATACAGTGAAATGTAATACAATGACTACCTTCATTAAGCGAACACCGTCGTGTCCGGATGCGGAATGCGACGCCACTTCGGCTAAGAACG
Organism: Paralvinella palmiformis; assembly: GCA_025642065.1. NCBI lineage: Eukaryota > Metazoa > Annelida > Polychaeta > Terebellida > Alvinellidae > Paralvinella > Paralvinella palmiformis. The sequence continues at coordinate 39,375 of JAODUP010000939.1, read as the reverse complement.
GGTGGCATGAAAAATAACCGGAAATACTAACAAATCGTACTGGATCGGCGCAAAAAAAAGAACACCTCAACATCCAGGAGCATCCTTCAGCGGGCTGAATGGTGCTAGTAAAATTGCGTTTTACTGTAGTTCGCTGTCCTACCTAGTACGCCACTGTCCATTGGAATTGTACATAAATCATGCCTTCTTTTATCGAGGCCATGAAATATATATATTCTCCAGAAAGAATCCTTAATTAATGCTCCCCATATTTAGACATGTAATAATTATATATATACTCTAGTAGGTTAGAAGATTTGAGAACGGACCACTTGTAGCGATATTGTGATTCGCCAGGCGGCAGAACCATCGATTATTGTTGACCAATCAGATTCGTTGCTCGGCGCGAATCGGGCTTAACTCGTGTGGTTCCTGGTTTTGGCTTGTATGAATAAATGGGTCTTCTTTATTGATTCGATTTGTGTGTGTGTGTGTGTGTGTCTGTGTGATACATATCTCCCGTTTTCTCTATCCCTCTATAATCATCTCTGTTTTGTGTGTGTGTGTGTCTGTGTGTGTGTGTGTGTGGGGGGGGGGGGTATCACGGTTACTATATCCAATGCATGCTTTGTAACTTTTGTGCAATATTAAAGTAGTATGTTTTATTCGGGTAAGGCGTCTCATCCTCTCCCCCTCTCTCTCTCTCCCCCCTCTCTCTCTGTGTGTGTCTCTCTCTCTCTCGCTGTCTCTTATCACTCTCTCTCTCTCTCTCTTTCTCCCCCCCTCTCTGCCTTGAGCTCCAAGTTGTCCTGAAGGAATGGAATTGTCTAGTGTCATGTGTATTAACTCAGAAAAAATCACCAATTTATAAAAAGTGACACGTCATAAGCAGCTCTTGAGGGTATATTTGGCGGAGAACTTTAGAAAACGATTTCAGCCAGGATCAGTTTTAGAGGTGTAGTAAGTCCGTTACAGCGCGTGCGCGCGCGCGTGTTTTTGTTTGTGCGAACCAACAAGTATACAACAAACACAGCAATGACATTTCCAAGACCCAAAGCTTACACACACATTCTCTCTTTGTGTGCGTTTGTTGGAGGAGGAGGGGGGGGGGGAACACGTATATATGATCAAAGGGGACGATATTCAATATGGCACATACAATATTGATGTAAAACACATATTTGATAATAAAAGGTGATTAGTTCTCTGGAGAATATAATTAAGTTAATTATGACAAAAAACAATTGTAACAATACAATGTTTTGACTAATAAGAGTAATAATTCACAGACAGGGATTTCCTCTGCAATATATATATATATATATATATATATATATAATATATGATGATATAAATCATTGTCTTTAATATTAGAAACAAAGATGTTTTCGACCACTAAATTCTTCATGGCGCAGCCATCTTCTGAACTCTTCTAAACGAAGGTGTTGATGTGGCGTTTCCGGTTAGCTTCCTGTCGGGCGAGGGCGTTCGTAACATGAGCTTATTCGTCATCGAGCCTAGTCGTCAGCGAACACCAAATGCCCTTCGCCACTGATGGTTCGGCAATTTGGCCACACCTAATTTCTGTTTGCAACGAACGTCCTTTGGCATGAAATAGATTTCCTATCCATTGACATGTTTTTTCTTCTTCTGTAAAATGATATCTTTAACCCCATTGCTAATTCCCAAAGATAACTTAAGCTGTATTGTGTGTATTACTGATATGCTCTTTTAGTTAAATATTATGCATCTATTATGGTAATTCTATCTAAAACGCTTTCCACGCCTTTATTGATAACAAATCTATTCTTTAAACTTAATTATCCACGACATTGTCCAAACTCAACAGAAGCAAAAGCTTCTTCTAAATCAATAAATATTCTACCTACCTGTAATAATCGTCCATCATATCACATCATAGCATTGATTTTTGAATCTCTCTATCTCTCTCTCTCTCTCTCTCTCTCTATATATATATATATATATTTGTGTGTGTGTGTGTGTGTGTGTGTGTGTGTGTGTATTCCCTAAGTAGCCCTATTTTGTATCTTTCTTCAATGCGATATTATACAAACTTTATACCTCGATTTTCACTGTCTTCAAAGGTCAGTTTGTACAACCAGCAGGCATCATGAAGTGAATACTATTAAAACTGATAATTTAATTGTTATTAAAAAACAAATTCCTGCATGCTACTAAGGTGAATTATAAATTCAACTAAAGTTCTTATATAAAAATACACCAAACATCCGAGCTGTGTCCAATGCCACCGCTCGAGATGCGATGGAGTGTTTCTATTCCTGAATCAGAAGTACTTATAATGCCTTAAGAACGTATTTTAAATGCTGGATAACCAGGCCAGACACCTAAACGGCGTCCCTCCAAAGACGCAAATAGTACATGGAATATACAGCTCTAGATAAACATAGTATCCACGTACAGAAAAGGAACATCTCAACCGCAGCATAATATGCCTTGTGATATTTGCTGGAGGGTCAAATACCTCATAAACATACAAATCCAATAAATACTATGACCTACTCGTCACTATTATAACAATTTACATCGGCGCTTTAGCAGACCGTTATGGCGGAATTGCCGTTCTATATATTAACATTTTCAAATCAGACCTAATGTCTGCTATACAAACTGTAATTATGACAAAGAGTTTTATTAAAGACAAGCAAACTGGAGCTAACCTAGAATGTCCTAAATTTATTTGTATTTTGTATGTGTATTTATTGAGTCCTAGGTACAACATAATAAGACGGATCCAGACTGGAGATAACTGGACTTAGGAAAGTTAATTCTATTCCCACATACAACCAGTAAGGTGAATTTTAAATACAACTGAAGTTGTTATATAAAACACACCAACCACACGAGCTGTGTCCAATGTTTATGTTGGCACCTTAATTTTGGATTGGAGCGAGTGAGTGTGTTGGTGAGTGATTGATTGAGTGATTGTTTGATTGAGTTAGTGAGTGAGTGATTGATTGGGTGAGTGATTGAGTGAGTGAGTGAAGTAGGACAACTTGATTCACCAAGAACAAAATGTTATTGATGTTTAATCTAAGGTCTTTGTATAAGTGATGGGCAAAAGTATATACCAGTTGTTGTTATTTTTGTTGTTGGTACAAATACACGTGTTTTCTTTGTTTGTTTTCTTTTTACAAATACACGCGCACGCGCAAACATGCCGACAGAAAGAGACCCAATCCTTGGACGAGCCAAAACTACGACACGGTGGCGGCATCTGGTGTGTGGTTTCCATATCAATGTTGATGTGATGTACGAGTTATTTATGCGATGTGAAAACGAAACACGCAAAAAGAAAACATCTTGACAGTCAGGCTTCTGTTTACCATGAATGGAATATGACGAGTGAGCCTCGTGTCATCACATATCATCAAGTTCGGGCTCGGTGTTTTTATGTGCTAGCTCCGCTTTAACGAGCTGTCGCGATAGTGCCCCCAGCGGTTTGTGCGTAAACTAAGATCAGGTGTCGCCACAAGCTCTGTGATAGTAAATCTGTGTATAACAAAACATGAGCTCTGCATCTAAAAATGGATATGTCTTCTACCTGTATTGTTCTCAACCGTTTGATTGTCTCGTTCAGAGTCAAACAATGGCGTGTTGTTGTTTCGTGTTCAGCGAAATGCGACACGGAAACGTCACGCCAGCGTGTTATTCAAACATTGTGTGTGTGTGTGTGTTGGTGTGTGTGTGTATGCGTGCGGGCGTGTGTGGGTGTGTTTGAGCAACTTGGACTAACACACTGATTCCGATAATCAAGAATCGTGCCTCCAACCTCTGGATGATTCATCGGCGTACCATAAAAGCGAAAGGCGTATTATCTGAAAGCGCGCCCTTTATTTCATTGGTCCTCCGTGGTCTAGCGGTAGGGTGTTGGACCACAGATCACTACCATGCACCCGTGTTCGAATCTCGGCGTGGGCATATCTGAAGGTTGTTTCATCTTTGACTTCGCTTCATTACCTTTGGAGGTCGCTCGGCCCATTTAGCCTACCATATGCACAAAAGTGGCCGTAAAACATCATTATCATCTCTCTGATTGGTTGTATGTATTTGTGTGTGTGATTGCGCGCACGTGCACGCGTTCACGTCTCTCTCTCTCTCTCTCTCTCTCTGTGTGTCCCGCCCCTTCACCTGCACTAAAAAAATAGCCACAAATATCTGGACACATCAATACCCTATAAGAGTAGACATTTATTAATTTATCATTAACAACATTTTGCATATAGTTAATAAATACATAACATGAGCAGAGATCACGTGATGACACGGTCTGCTGAACAACAAATAGAAAGAAAAAAAAATTGAAAAAACCCCCAGAAATACAGACAGACGGACAGACAGACAGACGGCTGCATAAAACTAACTAACACGAATCATGTGGAGGTGCAATTTATATACAAATTGTGAATAAAATTATTAATAATTACAACATTCAAATTAGCATATGATTATGACTTATTAGTGTTAATAGCGCGAGAAGAATTATACGCCCCATTGATGCGTCATTGTTGCCACGACAACAGGAAAGATGGCGGATCATTGGTTGCGATTGATATTTCGTATTTTCGATTGGCAGTAAGATTTTTTTTTAAACAACTGGGAAACAAACCACGAAAAAAAGAAAAATAAACAGAACATTACGCGCTAACAATGGCATTGTCTCATCAATGACCCCTCAATGACCCCTCCCCCCTGAAAACTAAGACATTCGCTGATTCATTATTGTTCGTAAATTTAAAATGAATATCGGGTTACTTTTACGGCTAAATACGGGATCGTCATCGATCGCGTTCGACGGAAACGGCAAAATCCTCAACATCGAAATGATATCCGGTTATAGCACGATTTGATGCTGCGGATTTTCAGGAACACAGCCGCGCCGCCGAAAATGGCGTTTCGTATATCGGTGCTCAAAGGGTCCGGTTGAATGAGATACAAATAAGACGAGACGAGTCGATAGAAAAATATAGTCGAAGACCAGAGCTATACATCCAAGGTAAAGGCTGCGCCCCCTGTCGTGCGTGAACCGTTTTCTTACCTGTGTCTCTCGCGCGTATTATAAAATCGTGTCGCGTAAACAAAACGTCAGACAGTAATTGAACAGAACAGGAACGGTAGGCGTGACCTATGCGTAAATAAATCGGTTGCGGTTAGTATCACAGTCCGTTCACATGCCAGGACATCGAACAATTACTAATAAACATCGTTCGATATTAGAGGTGAATGTGCAATTATCGGGTCACTCCGCGCTAAAATACAGGCCAGCTCCTATTGGACGAAACTCGGCTGTTGAACTAATTTGCCGTTTTCCGGATATCTACGCTGACATATATATATATATATTTTACATAATAGCTGCGTATATATATATATTGACCTCACGTCACAGGGGTGATCATTCTCTGAGACGACTCCATTGCTCATGTGAAAAGTATCGCATAACTAAAGCAAAGTTATAGTTATGTAATATATATATATATATATATATATATATATATTTTCGAATGAATGAAGCATTTAAAATGCATTCTATTAGATGTAATCTTTATTTTGATACATATTAGCATTGTCCATATTTAAAAATGGTGTCTTATACTATATGTATACAAGATTGTCAAATGATCTTTAAACAGACAACCATTCTAATATTTCGAACATATTATATATATATATATATATATATATATATATATATATATATATAATTTACAAAATTTCACACGTCTTACTATTGTTCGACTTTATGGGATTATCTTTATCCGGAGATGGAGGGATAGCTTCTTTCGGTGGATTTGTGTATATTTTCTCCGGAGAATCACGCACTTTGGTGCCTGCTGAGGAATTCTGGGAAAGAAACCATTCAACAACATTATGACTTGGATATTGATGTGTTATGATTGGTGTGAAGTGTCAAGTGAAGTGGATCTCGAATCTTTAATTAAGCCAGTTGGCCCAGTTCAGTTGACCCAGATCAGTTGACCCGCCCCAGTTGATCCAGCTCAGTTGACCAACCCCAGTTGACCCAAACTAGATTTCGCCGCGTAGCAATGTTCGCGGAGCCTTTTCGCGGCAGCGATCACGTGACCACGACCCCCTCTGACCGTTAAATCCGGCCCCTAAGCGTAAAATAACAACATCAACGGTGTCTTTTATATGTCGGCTTTAATTAATCATTTAATTAGTCTTTGGTGTTCTTACCTTTTGATTCTTCTCCGCCACCACCAGATCAGCAGACTTCTTCTTGTTTAACTCAGTTTGTGGTGGCGGATTGGCGTTTTTTTGATCCTCTGAAAATGAAAGCATTCCCATGACGTAATGACACGTGACGTAGCCGCGACAATTGACGTCACGGAATTGAAGACATGCGGTGATAATTACTCGGTTGTTAAGATCCAGTTTTTGTTAACTTATTTTTTTTTAAATAAACACATCTCGATGAAATTGGAATTTGAAAATCTACGCGACCAACAAACTTCATCCAGCATCAGTTTCAGAAGGTTTCGGGGAGGTTCATAGTCTGGGTAATACGAAACACAGTACTAGCCACAAAATAAGCCCAGAAAGAAAAAAAAGGAAAGAAGATCACAAGGTATACACACGATATGAAGTGGGAAACAATACAGCATCGTAGTTTATAAGAGGAAAAAAGTAAAAAAAAAAAAAACAGGTTGAGAAATACCAAAAAAACTAAATGGAATTTTAAGACTGTATCTTCGGTAGGAATCATTTTCACGTAAAAGTAACGGAATTTTTTTATGGATTGCTTCTGGCAATGATAAACATGGGTGTGGGCGAATAAGTTGAGAAACGGTTCGGTTTCAGTTAACAGGTAATTCAAGGCATGATTACAGTTTCACTTTAACTCACTACAAGGTTTAGTGTATACCTAGCAAAACACGTATACGAAAAAGGGCCCGAACCGCGTTGAGAAGCCCGTTAATTTTTTTGTCCTTGTTTCGAAAGCTGAATCGAAACTAAATACTGGGAATTTTACACACTGGCTAGTAGTTCGTAAAACGGAGCATACTTTCTCCGTTCTGTTCACTGTTAATGTCCAGGCGGGCCATTAAATAAACACAAATACTGCCAACATCATTCGTCGTCTAAATTAATGATCACGACGAAAAAATAAAATTAACATAAATTATCACGTGTTTATAGAAATTCTGCGTTTCAGAGAGATAGAAGTTGCGTTGTGATATTATGGTGTTATTTCGTACGTGCTATCACTTTGTCGGCTAGACTCTGCCACTGTTGGCGGTTGTTCGTGCAGCCTTGGTACAGCGGGTCCAGTCCGTTCTCAACTTCGGTCAACAGCTGACAGGATGAAAAACGGCGGATTAGTGAATTGGGCGGAAACGGGGTCTTTACTGTAGTGAGGTGGTATGGGAGAGGACGTGGTGATTGTATATAATTAGTGTTGGCTGGTGAGTGTGGGATCATTATACAGAAACTGTTCGTGCGTTTTGTATGTGAATGTATGCATTTATGTATATGCGTATATGCTTAATGGTTCTGCCTGCTTATTCATTGGCAATGTTGGAAAATAAATTCTAGTGAAAAAGTTCTATTAAAAAGACAATTAGCTGTCACCAATGACGCTCTAATCTGAAAACAAGTTAGGAAACAAAAGTAGAAATATCACCAAAAACGTGTCAACACTCCAGAAGAAAATAACACACGCGTACACAAACACACACATATAGAAACGGGAGTGGAGTGGGGGGCAGCGAGGGGGAGATGAACGTAATAAGCCAGAAGATTCAGGATGCCCGGAATACCGAATCCAAAGAGAGTCGATATCCAGAAGGAAGTCCTTAATCTAAAACTTGCCAGACGATGGATCCAGACGAATCCAGACAACAGCTGAGTCACAAACATCAAAGCGTTACCGGACCAAGGCACAATCTTAACTAAGAGATACCTCATTGAAAACACTTATAGTAAACAAACGAAAGCATTTTTAAATGTTTGAAACTATCACTTGTATTGATACGTAAGACATATTATTTTTCTTAGATTCGGTGGCTTTTGATATATTTTTTGATATAATTTTTCAAGCGTAAGATAATTATTATAATATTTCTAGATGAATGGATATTTGGAATCGTTCATTTTGGCAATCGTTTATTTACTACATGATGATAATATTCCTGCAAGTGATAGCGATGATGATGATGATGATGATGATGATGATGATGGTATCTTCCCGTCACGATCAATGTTTTCGATGAGTCATAAAGCCAAAGACGTTATCCAACCAGATGCCTCTAAAAACAATATTTATGAGTACACACGAAGAGTTACTGAACAAAACAACAGACAATCCACACTTCAAGAATTAATAAATGATCACGCAAACAAACAAACAAACAAACAAACAAACAAACAAACAAACAAACAAACAAACAAACAAACATACAAACACAATCACAAACAAACACACACACACAAACACACAAACACCCATACATACACAAACAAATATACACACATGCATCCACATACGCACACTCACATAAACAAACACCCACACGCACGCACGCACCAGCCAGTGGGCAAGGATATTTTAGACGTTCAACTCAAAGTACCGAAATATTTGACCAAAAAATGGCGGACCATCCAAAATGTATGTCAGAATTCCGTTTCGATTTGATTCGGTTAATGTCTCAGCAACTAGGCGGCGAGATGATTTAGACAGATCCCAGAAATAAAATGAAGTCTCAGAACTAATAGATAAGACATAAATTAAAAAAAAAATGGCCGATGTTGGTTACATCGTCCTTGACCCAACAGCTGGTGTTGCTCATCGAACTATCTCTCTAGGCCTATCCGATACCTATGTTCTGTTGACAAAGTTTTTGCCACTGCTCCCTATTTCTGGATACACCTTCGTATAAAGGTCTGAGTCCTTCAAACTGTTCTGATAACAACTGGTTTGATATATGGTGGGTCACGTGGGAGGGGGGGGGGCGATAACGACAAATATGTATAAATTTATCACGTTTGTTAGTCACACCTCATGTATATGTAAATAGTGACAAAATTTTTGTTTATTTGTTTGCTGATTTCAGAGTGTATACGTATATGGAATGTATGTGTACAAATAAACAAAATTATATAAACACATATATGTATTGTTAATTAACTGACGTTATTCGAGTCATAATAAAGATAACACGCTAATTAATTAATATAGTTCAATTGTTTACACAATAAATGACCTTCTGTTGACTCTATTTATATTAAATGGCCTTGTATTATTTTATATCAACATAACTCGTGCCGATTGACCTTGAATTGACCTTGTCAAAAGACTGACTATTGTTTTACTTATAGACCTTGTACCAGCTGACCTTCTATTGACTGATCTTCTGCTAATTGACCTTCTACTGACTCACCTTCTACTAATTGAGCACCTACCAACTGATCTTCTATTAACTGACTTTCTACTGACTGACCTTCTACTGATTGATCTTCTACTGACTGACCTTCTACCAATTGACCTTCAACTAATTGACCTTCTACTAATTGACCTTCTACCTCCTACTAATTAACCTTCAATGCCCTGACCTTCTACTAATTAACTTTCTACTGAATGACCTTCTACTAATTGACCTTCAACTAATTGACCTTCTACTAATTAACCTTCTACTGAATGACTTTCTACTAATTGACCTTCTACTGACTGACTGACCTTCTACTAATTGACCTTCTACTGACTCACCTTCTACTAATTGAGCACCTACCAACTGATCTTCTATTAACTGACTTTCTACTGACTGACCTTCTACTGATTGATCTTCTACTGACTGACCTTCTACCAATTGACCTTCAACTAATTGACCTTCTACTAATTGACCTTCTACCTCCTACTAATTAACCTTCTACTGCCCTGACCTTCTACTAATTGACCTTCTACTGAATGACCTTCTACTAATTAACCTTTTACTGACTGACCTTCTACTAATGACTTTCTACTGACTGACTTTCTACTAATTGACCTTCAACTAATTGACCTTCTACTAATTAACCTTCTACTGAATGACTTTCTACTAATTGACCTTCTACTGACTGACTGACCTTCTACTAATTGACCTTCAACTAATTGACCTTCTACTAATTAACCTTTTACTGACTGACCTTCTACTAATTGACTTCTACTGACCGACCTTCTACTAATAGACTTCTACTGACTGACTTCTACTAATTGACCTTCTACTAATTGAGCTTCTACTGACTGACTGACCTTCTACTAGTTGACCTGCTACTGACTGACCTTCTACCAAATTGACCTTCTACTGGCTGACCTTCTGGTAATTGACCTTCTATTGACTGACCGTTTGCCGACTACGCTTTAAATCGGCGGACTCTAAACTTACTGCTGACCTTCAATTGACTAGTCTAGTACTGACTACCCTTGTAGTGTGACCTTGTTATGACAGACATCGTGCCGACTGTACTCTTGCTGACTGAACTCCCTACGAACCCTTTACCTTCAGACCTTGCGCTGACTAACCGATCTGGTATCGAAATAAAACTGATCTAACCATAAAACGATATTGAAGGCAGCCATTTTTCCTCGACAAACCCGCCCCCGTCACTATGACGTCATCCCATATACCAACTACGTCATACCTTATATATCGGCGTACAGATGGCGTCAATGAAGCCGACTTGCATTTTCGGCAACTCTTCCTGTTTCCGTCTGTCCATCATTGCCTGGCAACGGAAAAACAAACAGACTCGCATCACATTATGGACCGACGCTTAGCAGCGGGAACTCAGTTCGTAGAATTTCCAGTGCATTTTTCCAGCAGCACCGGGTTCGAGTCACCGTACTACCTTCAGAGAGACCGTCAGCGGTTTATTTGAGGGTGATCGACTCTAAATTGAGAGGTTATATTCCAATCTTGGGCAAATTTAATATCAACTGAAAATCACCAAGAAAGATGTTCCCGAAAGTTCGCAGACTCCAAGGAGTTCGGGGGAATTGCTGTAAAGGTTCCGTTTATTTGTTTATTTTGCTTCTCGGTTTTTCCTAAGTTTTGGTTCTTGGCATATTTTCTAAACAGAAGCTCTAGTCTATTATAGCCTTAGTGCACATTATATATGACGTGCCAGCTAACGTAGCTATATCAGTTAGCTATAACTGACTTGGTTCGTCACTTTGTCGATGACGACTTGGGTGCCTCTCGTGAATGACCTTAGAGGGTACAAACCTCAGAACGTTTATCAAGGATCAATCAGTTTGACTGAATTGGATCTTACCGGAGGCTATCTTTAGAATACGCACCAATAATAATAATAATAATAATAATAATAATAATGCATATTTAGTAAAGCCGCTTTACTAGCTGGAGCCATCCAAAGGCACTATACACAGTGATGCCCCAAATAAGATGTACATAGAACCCTGATTAGATGGTCGTTATTTATCAATGGAAGCGATCTTGAACTTGTGAGTGATTAGAACAGATTAAAACTTTACGAGAGAAGACTCATTTCTATTATCCTCCGGTAACATGTTCCAGGTGAGGACTGGTTTACTAACTGTATCGCCATCAAATCACTTGAGGGGGAACTGTCGGGGGGGATGGACTGTCCAACAGTAACGTGGTCTCCTAATAATGTCATTAGATTACACCGCACTCTTTATTATTATTATTATTATTATTATTATTATTATTATTATTATTATTATTATTATTATTATTATAGAGCAGCAGCAGCAGCTAACTTACTATAGGTTCCTCGTGTAGTTCGTTCCTCTCGATGTCTCCTTGCTCAAAGAACTCAGAGGCGACGAGTTGAGCGACTTGTTGTTGGATCTCCCACGGCTTGGTGATGGCTGCCACGTCACAGGCTGTCATCATCATACCCCTGATGATTAGAGACGATTGAAAGGATGATGTAGCAACAACGACAACGACATGTAGAACCAAACATCAAGGACAACCACAATATTAACAACACCAACAACAACAACATTGGAAATAGCAACATTAAAAATAACAACTTTAGGAACGACAACATTAAAAAAAAAACAAAAAAACATTAAAACAACAACTTTAGGAACTACAACATTGGAAAGAACAACAACATTAACAACGACAACATTAACACAACAGAAACATTGGAAACAACAACAACAACATTAAAACAACAGAAATATTAGAAACAATAACATTAGAACGAATCTTCACCATAATACAACAGCAGTAAGCCCAACAATAACAACAACAATAACGACGTCATCTGTAAGAGTAAATGCTACAACGACGACAACAACAATAATAATAACAACAACAGCAATAAAACGATAGCAAGCCATCGTTTACGAGGTAATGTTTTCAGTGCAAATCACATATAGTTTAATTAACCAATCGCTGTTTATATAATTAATAAATACACATTCCAATAATTAATTAATTTCATATTCCAATCGAATTAATACCGAACGACCCAATGGCCCGATGTTAAGGCGACGGGTTAGAAATTGGGAGATTCTCGGCTCAAATAAACCAAACGGCTGCTAGTCTTTCACATTCTCGCTGAGTGACTTGAGGATGGCTAGGTCAATCAACTATGAGGGATTTATGACGTCGATTATGTACATACTTATAGGTAGACAAATATAAGGCTCAGGGAATCGAACATGTGATAAATTGTACGGGTTCATACGCAACGAATAAAGCTCTTAGTCGAGCTGTGATGGCGCAGTTAGTTAGAGCGTAGAACTTGCAGCCGAAGGATCGCGGGTTCGAGACTCCGGGAACTGCAATGCCGTCATGTGGCGACTGGTTCCACTCATCCATAAAATGAGAACCCGATAGGACGCGATGGCGATGTGTTTGAGTATCGCTTTGCGCCTTCAGTGGCGGCATGCGTTGTACGCTCCATTGGGAGTTGAGATGTGTGCGGGGTGGAAACAAGTTTCAGTCAGGGATAATAATATTGTACAGCGCCTCAGAACAGAGCTACCTGGTTCTGGCACCAAGTAAACATGCATTATCTTATTATTATTATTATTATTATTATTTAGCTGAATATAAAGTTCCTAGAGTATCGGAATGACCGATGAATCAAATAATACTACTAATAATAGTAATAATAACAATAATAATAATAATAATAATAATAATTATTATTATTTTTATTATTATTATTATTATTATTATTATTAAGGATTATTATTATTATTATTATTATTATTATTATCATTATTATTATTGTAAAGTAATAACGGTAATGAATTAGTTCCTGTTACAGACATCAGCAATACGTTAATATTAAAATGTTTTATGATCCAGTGCATTAAGTAGTATCCCGACGAGAAGCCGTCACATTTACATTCAGACAGATGATGTCTCAAACGACGGTCAGATCCAGATCTGGAGATTCCCTCCCCTATGGCTTCACAATCCACCAAAGGTCTAAGCCACTGCACCTGTTACCCTGTGTTTACATATCGTCGTCGTATCAGGATAGTATGTTTACACGCACACGACCCACGTTCAGTCTGGTAAACAGCGAAGTGGAGTACTATTTCGTGCGCGCATGGAAAATAAAAGTGGAAAAACCCCGGATTGGTCGCGTCACGAACAGATCGTCTGCTAAACATTAGAATAAAGTTATATGTCACGTGATATAATGTATTCTTCCATATTGATGGTGACACATGCTCCATTTTAACATTTCTGTCGACATAACGAGTAACGCGAGCCGAATAACAACATTAAGAACAACAACAACAACAAATACAACAACAGGACAAATAGGAAGAATATTAACAACGACATTAACCACAGCAACAACAACAGTGACAAAAACAACAACAACCAAACAATATTATTATTATTATTATTACACTAACTGCTACTACTACTACTACCACTATTACTACTATTACTACTACTACTATTAAATACTACTATTGGTACTAATACTATCGCTACTAGGTAATTATTATCTATATTTATATAAATATATCATATAATGATGATGGTGTTGATGATGATGTTGATGATGATGATGATGATGATGATGATATTACCTGAGTAGATCCTTCTTTCCGCTATCTTTCCACTCTTTCTCGCCACTTTGGACCAACTTTTCAAAGCTGCCTCTCTTCCTGGGATTAAGATAATTAATAAAAATATAAATCAACAAGACTGGACAGGCCGACAGATAGTGTGACAGACAGACAGACAGACAGACAAACAGAACAGACAGAGATACAGACAGAACAGACAGGCAGAACAAACAGAAAGAGAGACATACAGATAGACAGACAGATAGACAGACAGACAGATAATGATAGATAGATAGATAGATAGATAGATAGACATATAATTATATAGATAGATAGATATTTTTTTAGATAGATAGATAGAAAGACAGATTGACAGATAGATAGATAGATAGAAATAGATAGATAGATAGATAGATAGATAGATAGATAGATAGACAAATAGAGAGATATATATATAGCTTGACTGATTGACCGATTCAGAGATAGAGAGTTAGCCAGAATAAAACGTAAACAATTCGTCATAAATACAAACAAATCTAGTAAGAGGTAAATTAGTCGATTGACAAAAATCCGCATTAAACATAGCGAGAGATACCAGGGATTAATAAAGGACGAGTAGGTGTTTAGTACTGATGACACTCAATACATCATACACAGAGATACTAACTATACTAAACAAATTTGCTTTAGAAATTCCTTATTCTTTGATGAATGGTCTAAATACTCAGATAACATTGTCATGATCCGAGATGGTGTCATAATCACTGGTGACTTCAATTTCCACTTGGACAATAACTCTGATGCAGAAGCTCGCAGGTTTGGCAGCATGTTGGATTCACACGGTTGACTCAGCATGCAAATAGTGCAACTCATAAAGGTGGCCAGACACCAGATTCGGTCATCTTTATAGAATCGAGCCCCATCATTGTAGGTAGGAGTACCTTCTGGGTGTGACCTTTGTCTCAATAGTAACAAAGGTTAATCTATCAATAATTTATGCTCGATTTACAGTCGTCTTAACGCTCGAGTAAACCTGGTGGATCATTTGATGAGTTGGTAGAAGCCTATCAGAAAGGTGTCCAAGGTGGGATTCGGGGAGAAGAGCATTTCTTCCACAAAGATCGAGGAATGTTGAAAAGGCCCAAAGAAACTATTCAAATTAGCTAGGAACTTGATGGGAAGAAACTCACGTGTAGATCGTTATCTCTATCGAACCCCTGGCGGACAGGTTAAGCAAATGCTTCATGGGGAAAACAACAATCACAGAAATAAGATCATTTATGATTCCCCCAAACAATACTTGCGATATCTCTACGGATGCAGAACTTATTTTTAATGGAAAAATTCTCGAAATCTTTCGAACAGCTTCCGAAGTCCAGCTCAAGGTGATAATCACCAAGTCTCCGAACACGTCATGAGATTTCGTTCCACTGTTCAGCACGTCGATTTTGAGGAAACGTGTGGATCAACCCCTGCCACCGATAACAGCCATTACCAATATGTCAATGGATGAGTTGATGACGATGCTGTGTTTAAAACGAGGTACCATAGCCTCGCTGGTTAAGAGATATGGGTTGGCTAAGGTAGAGATGAAGAATGATCGTCCTATTTTTAACCTTCCTTTCATCTCTAAACCTATTGAAAAGATAGTAGCAAGTGTATAGAAGAACACTTAGAGCACAATAATCTCAATGACATTTACCAGTCTGCTTATCGTAGAGGTCATTCAACAGAAACTACTCGTTTGAAAGTGCACATTGACATTGCTGAGGCTCTTGACGAAGGATCGATGGGTGGGTTAATTTACTTGATTTATATGCAGCTTTTGACGTAATCGATCATCCAATTCTACTGAAACGTCTGTAAGTTTACTTTTGCACCAAGGAAAATGCTTTAACTTGGGTAAAGTCATACCTCGCCGACAGAACTCAGTGTGTTTGAGTGACGGATAAAACATCACCGGATGTAGATCTTCATCTTAGTCTACCACAATGATCCGTTTTAGGGCCAAATAATTACTGCATGTCTACTTACGCAGTTGGTGAAATCGTTAAAAGGCTTAATATTAAATATCACTGTTACGCCGATGATATATAAGTGTACATGACTTTAAAGCCATGTGATAAATGGGATGCTATTTCATCCTCAACTGAAGCTTGTATGTAAGACATAAGTACTTGGATGAACTTGCTGAAGTTGAATAAGGACAAGACATAATTAATCGTTTTCTCGTCGAAGCAACATGTGAGTAAAACTGAGAATCTTCGCATTAAGGTGGTATCCAGTTATATAAATTCTTCCATGTCTGTAAGAAACCGAGGGCTTATATTGGATAATACTCTACAAATGGAGAGGCAGGTGAATTCTAAATGGAGGATCTGTTACTGCTAAATAAGAAATATAGGTTTTATTCCAACTGCACTGGCTTCCTGTACGTTTCAGATCACTGTACAAGATCCTGTTTCATACATTCAAAGCACTGGGTGGAACACGCATCATTATATCTAAGCGATCTTATCCAAAAGTATATACCAATGAGAATGCTCCAACCTGAGTCCTGTTCACTTTTGACGATACCAAAACAGTCACACAGCAATGTACGGAGATAAATCTTTCCGAACATCATCCCGCAGGTAGTGGAAATAGTTGCCAAATAATATTAAACTTGTAGCAAGTAAAGAACTATTTTGTAAGGTTCTTTAAACCCACTTCGTTAATTAACCTATTTATAATATATAAACCAGTGTATTTATGTACAAAATGCGTTTATGCTATATGAGCTTAAAATAGGTTTTAATTGTGCTTTAAATACAAAACACCTA
>JAODUP010000939.1:5000-20000 GCA_025642065.1 Paralvinella palmiformis | reverse complement strand
CCGATATGGTTTGATCGGTTATTATGTCAGCCAACAATGAGTGAGTGATAAAGATATTATATCAGTCAGTGTTTCATAATATTATATCCAACATGGTTTGATCGGTTATTATGTCAGCCAACAGTGACCGACTGATAAAGATATTATATCAGCCAGTGGTTCATAATATTACATCCGACATGGTTTGATCGGATATTATGTCAGCCAACAATGAGTGAGTATTAAAGATATTATATCAGTCGGTGTTTCATAATATTATATCCGACATAGTTTGATCGGATATTATGTCAGCCAACAATGACTGACTTATAAAGATATTATATCAGCCAGTATTTCATAATATTACATCCGATATGGTTTGATCGGGTATTATATCAGGTGTTATCTTGTTTGTTTTATTGATACTATTAATTTAATATATGTTTTAGGTATCAAATGTTTTTTGTCTCTGAGATGGTTTTCAGGTTGAAAATCTATCAAAAACGCTATGATGTATATAAATAGTAAATATCATTTATCATCATCATGATGACCTTCATCATCATCATCATCATCACCATCATCATCATCACACCTATTATCTTTGTCATCATTATAATAATAACCAACCATCACCACTTTTTCACCCTTATAGTCATCAACATCATTATCATTACGATCATAGCCATCATCATCATCATCACCATCATCATCATCACCATCATCATCATCATCATCATACCACCACCATCATCATCATCACTATCATCATTTGTGTCATCATCAGCATCACCACCACCACCATACTAACTTTGACTGGAAGGCGTTGTTTGTCCCTCTGTGGTCAAGGTCATGACACAGACAAGCGACAACAAGGGCAAAAATCTCAATGTCATCCATATACTTAATCATCTTGCCAGTCTGAAATATATACAGGTAAACACATATAACGTATGTATAGACGAACAGGCAGGTACAACAAAGACCACACACACAGACACACACAGACACACACATACAGACACACACACACACACACACACACACACACACACACACACACACACACACACACACACACACACACACACACACACACACACACACAGAGAGAGAGAGAGAGAGAGAGAGAGAGAGAGAGAGAGAGAGAGATACACACAGACAGACACAGACAGACAGACACACACACACACAGCGAGAGAGAGAGAGACACACACACACATACACACATACACACACATACACACACACACACACACAGAGACAGACACACACAGACACACTATGCAACCTGATGAAGACTTGAATAGGTCGAAACCGGTCGTTTGCTATTGGGTTGAGTCGTGTTATATCGCTGCTATTAGTATTAATCTGAATTTATTCTGATTTATGCTTATATTATTCATACATTATTCATACTGTGTATTAATATTTTAATTTTCCATTTTAGGTTTAATCTTTCTTGCCCGTAGTGTTCGACACAAAGCCTGGTTTTGTTTTAATCATAGTTTCTTTTTTATATTTAGATTATCCTCTTCTGGATTATTTTAGAAATTTGTTTTTTCTTTCATTTTTCTCTAATTTTAACGGTAATTAATTATACTTACAATTAAATATTAAAAAAAAATCAGTTTGGAGTTATAATTGTTGTTTGAATGAAAGCATAACACCTGTGCCAGCGCCTTAACTATCTTTATAAACACACACACACACACACACACACACACACACACACACACACACACACACACACACAGAGACAGACAGACAGACAGACAGACTCACTCACAGAGATAAATATCTACTTACATAGAGCATGGCAAACATTGTCTGAGTAACATTAAGTGCATGTCTCCAGTTATGATAAGTTACGGGCCTGTAATTCTTCTTAACACTTAACACCCATCTACATAGAACCTGTAAATAAACTCTTGTATATATATATATATATATATATATATATATATATATAATTGGCATGTGTATGTATATATCTATAGTAATTGCAAGCCTGCTAGAAAAATCCGCATTTATGAACATTGGAAAGAAATTACGTTAATTAAGGTAGGCATTGTATCAAGAGATTTAAGGTAATCCCTAAAACTTCTGTTGCCTACGACGTGTGTTTGTGGTGATTACGATTGTGTTACTATGGCAACAGAGTTTACGTTGCGGTTTTCAGCTGTTACAATATTATCTTCAGACGGCGAAGACGAGCTGTATAGCTGTCTACGTAGAGAATGCGACAACAAAACAGAGATTATTAATAGAACGAGATAGCACACACGCAGCCACATCGGAAGTGACCCACCTCATAAGGTATGTAGAATTTGTTAGGTATATCCATCTCGACAAACATCCTGACGGCAGCTTTACAAGTGTCATCTTCGCTGAGTAAGAAATCGTTGAATTCGAACGAATAAAGTTGATATTCGTTACCAGTCGGAATAACGGCCTTCTGGAATGGTTAACGTAAACATTGACATTCAAACAACCAATCAGGTCAATGGTAGGCCCGACTGAACCGAACAAGAAGGAAAGTTCCGGTGCTGCCAATCGGCGAACAGAAGTCTTCATATACGAATTATATATGATGCGAAATCGTAAATAACGATAATAAAATTAATCTTCCAGCAACAAATAAGCACCCGCCAGACTACCACCGAGCTGAAACGGACCGTCGGTTGTCGCAGAACCGGAACGGTCGGAATAATCGATGTCCGGAACGACCTGGCGTCACTGTAATTATTTTACGTATCGCCAGGCTTAGAGATCCTCGCTCAATCGACTGACCTTAAGTCTGTCGACGTCTTCTTGTGGTGCTGTAGCGTGATAAGAGAGCACCTCTAAGGCGACACTTTGTTTGGCCATTAACTTGCAGGCACTCTCGTACATTTGACAGTTGTGGATGCCTAGGCCGCAGAATATAGCGAAGGCCTGAAATATAACATTATGGTCAGTGTGGGTTAGTAGAGTGGTCGGATAGATTGGTTAATAAGACTATGATCAGGTCGTGTCTTCGGTGAAACGGAAGTGGTGGGGATATATATATATATATATATATATATATATATATATATATATATATATATATATATACTGAATACCTAACTATCTGATTGACTTACAGACTAACTGACAATCTAACTGACTGACTGACTGAGGGACTGACTGAGTGACTGATTGAGTGATTGAGTGAGTAAGTGAGTAAGTGAGTGACCGACCGACCGATCGACCGATCGACCGATCGACTGACTGACGCAATCACTTAATCACTCACTCACTTACTCACTCACAATCAATCACTCACTCACTCATCCACGTTTATGCATACACAGAGTGGAACATTGTAATGGATAGAGGGGAGGATGTACAAACAGATATACAGACATACAGACATGTAAACAGACAGACATATAGACAGACAGATAAATAGAGCTACCTGGACGAAGATGGAAATGAAATACAGAGTGATAGACAGAGAAACAGATAGAAACGAGACCATTGAAGAGGTCACATCATAGAAGCTGTCTGGTGGCAGTATGTTGTTGTTGTTGTTGTTGATGGCGCTGTAAATGTTGTTGTGATTTCTTGTGTTTACTTCTGTGGGATGTACATTTCTATTGATGTCATAATATCTTACCTCGACAATGTTTACATCAACCTCAGTAAATGGCTTGCCATTACACTTGTTCTTCAACTGGACCACGCCTATTACGTTATCTTCGCTGTTCCGGATCGGCACAGATAACAGACTCCATATCTTGAATCCGTCGTGATCCGTTATCTGTCGCAAAACGCAAAATTCCCATCATCACCTTGTCAAGGTCATATACCCAGTACGGAGCGGAAATGTGCTGGTAAATGTCGTATGATTTGTTATACGGAAGGGGGGGGGGGGAACTACGAATAATTTCAAGGAATTATCACCGAAACGTAAACTTTTAATCAATCGCAACAAAGTACCTATCGCCATGCCCTAATAAGCGCACATCTCATTCCTAGCGAAATTGGTGGCTTTGTGCCCAGTAGAGCTATAGCATACGCATGAAGTTTAAGAATTCAGAGTCACTGTTTCGTATAGATTTTTTTTTGCTTTCGAATCCAATCGGTGAACGACAACTTCTGTCATACGTAGTCGTACAATTTTCTGCAGTACGCCCCGCTGATATTAGGTAATATTCCACGACAATACCGACTTGAAAACGTATCTTCAAACTCTACTGACCAAACTGGTGTGCGCTTAATAGAGCATAGAAAATAATAGTTCACTGTTTTCTAGAAACGCTGAAAGCTAAATGCGTTGAATTCGAAAATCTAATTTGACGAATGATGAGGTAAATCATGTATCAGTTAAAACTATCCTTATATTACAGGAATCTTTTTCAATCACGAACAAAGATCAGACTAATTAACATCAAACACTGGGGTGTCTAGGACCAAAACCAACGATTGGCCGGAATACAGCCATGTGACGAAATATCACCTGTTACGTTCTAGGTACAATCAATCAACAGAGGGAGCCACTAACAACTTCGGTTGATATAGGCCAGAACGCTTTATGCGAATAGCTAGAATGTTCTTGAGGAGGCGGTACAGTGTCCGCCTTCATTCTTCTACCACCGATTAATACATTCATAAATTTGTTATGCACACAGATTGGAGTTACACCGATATATAAAGGAACTAGTTTTGTTCAGTCAAAAATATAATTAAATGTTGATACATATTCTGATAGTGGTAGACAAATATTTAGAAATGTTCAATCCAATTGTTTTTGGTAAGAACATCACGTATACAGAGTTTTACAACGAATGTTACTTTCACAACATATTCAACAGCTAATATATATATATATATATATATATATATATATATATATATATATATATATAAACAACTTAGAAATAATAAATATTTGCATATCTTGGAAGTTCTTCATTTAAAATAAAGATAATTGTATTTTTAGCCACCCTGAGATCAAACATTACCTAATATTGCCTTAAAACCAAGTTATCTTTAGAAATAACTTTTAGAAAAGATTTCTTTTAAGGTTAAGGTAACATCAAATAGTTGTTAAAGACTCACAAATCTTCGTCCTCCCCCCCCAAAAAAAACACCCATTTCTGATCCTCGAAAAAGTTTTGATAAACCAATATTCCGGAGGAACATTCGTCTTTCGTATTACACTGAATTCGATTAATTTGAGATGTGATATATTTTGGCTTCTATTTTAATCGAGGAACTTCCACACGTGTTGGCACAGCGCAAAAGACGAAACGTTAGAAGAGACAAGGGGTAGGGTTCGTGCTCTTGGATTGAGGTACGCATGCGACATTTTACAACAGAGTGAGAGACCTACCTGACCAACGTTATAAACAGAAAGCTGGCAGGAATGTGGAAAGATAGTTAGTGTTAGTAATCTTTATAGCTAGCCAGATCGATAGACGGATAGATGGTTAGATAGATAGATAGATAGATAGATAGATAGATAGATAGATAGATAGATAGATAGATAGATAGATTGATGGATGGATGAATGGTTGGTTGCTAGAAGGATAGTTAGAAAGAAAGAAAAATAGATAGTTAGTTATATAGATAGATAGATAGATAGATAGATAGATAGATAGTATATGTGTAGATGGATGGATGGATGGATGAATGAATGAATGAATTAATGGATAGATGGATGGATGAATGGATGAATGGATGAATGGATGGATGGATGAATGGATGAATGGATGGGTGGATGGATACTGGAAGGATATATAGAAAGAAACAAAGATAGATAGAATGAGAATAGACAAATTTATATATATATATATATATATATATATATATATATATATATATATATATATATATATATATATATATAAAGAGAGAGAGAGAGAGAGAGAGAGAGAGAGAGAGAGAGAGCCCACGGAGTGCAGACTTTGAGAAGCAGATGGCACAAAGAGACCAAGTTTCTAGTCGGCTATCAACAAACTGCAATCATTACTGCAGTAAGAACGATAAGAACTGCTCTGAGACGAGATAAAGAATCTGTGCTGAAGATAAGAAATGATAACAGTTAGGCAGACTACATCAAGAAATACATCAGAGTGTCAGAGATAAGGAAAACGTTTGAGGAGTACTGTGTCCAAATAAGGTGGTCCTAGATCGTTTGTGAGGGAAGGTAGGCCTTGGGTTTAGTGCATTGCTATTATAGGTCATTCGCCCTTATAAAGTATACCTTTTAAATACTTTACACTTCACCCCTTACCCGCCGATACGTTGACTAGTACGATTTAGCTTCCAGAGGGGCATATTGCTCTCAGTTTCTGTGAGCATAATCCAGAATGATCCGCATCGTGTCGACAAGATGAGGATTTGGGTGAGGATGAACGGGAAAATTTAGAGGTGTTCACACAATGGCAGGCTGTGGATTAGAACCCGGGAACTCGAACTCTCAGATCTGCTACTGTACGATTGAGCCATATTATATAAATGAATTGATCCTTCAGCTGTATTTATAAGGAAGATTTCCTTACTCTAGAGATTAGCAAGGCTTATCCTTGCCTAAAGGTACACAAAGTGGATGATAGGCAAACTTTATCTTCATGATAATTTCTGGGAGTGTTTGCCTTCAACATCATAACTGATGGGCAAGCTTACCTTCATTATGATCATTGTTAGGCAAGCTTACATTCATTATGATAACTGATAAACAAACTTGGAGTCATTAAGATAATTGATAGGCAAGTTCATCTTTATAATAACTTGTAGGCAAGTTTACCTTCATTATATTTCTTAAATAAATCAGGGAACCCATCCGTATCTTGAGGGTCAAATGAGGTGACTTATTCCGGCTACAAGTATACATCAGTAGCTCACCGTTATAATATATAAGATACATAATCGGTTATATCGATAATAAACGAGGCAGCTCATCCTTAGTTCATGTATGACAGAGAAGTCCATCTTAAAGGCGATACTGATAAAGTTGACTTCATCTTTATGGCAGAAATTGGCTCATCAGCAGCTCAAATACAGCTAATCCGCTATATCGGGCTGATCTTAAAGGTAGTTGACCTTGTTGTGTGAGCAATCAATGAATTTCATCGTACGGAGTAAATATTAATGGTTGATCTATTGTTATCGTGAATGATAAGTGTGGCTCGTCATTTGCTATCTGGATGATAACTGTAGTTCCTCAATATTAAATGAGTGATAATGGCGATTAATTATTGTTATTGGGATGATGAAGGTTCTGATCGGGAAAGGCCACCCTTATAGAACAAAAAATAGAATAGATAGTTTAGTTTAGCCTTATTAAAATAGGTTATCAGCACTGGCAGATAATTATTGTCACAGATGGTTTGTTTATTAAATAGCAGAGATAAAGAATGCGATTCTGATGACAAAAACAAACCAAGAAGCCTGACCAAGACAATGCAGCAAATATATAGACCACACGACCTTGACCTACCTCAGAACCAAGGCCAGGATCTGTTAACGTGTCGGCTACGTTCCTGATCTGGAATGTATAGGATATGTTTGTTATTGGACTGGCATCGAATTGTCGATGAATTGTTATTGAGTTGTTATTGAATTGTTATTGAAGTGTTATTGAATCGTGATTATTTTATTTCTGTGTTCGTTTTTCACCAGTCCTTGAAATGCATTGGGACATCGGATACCGAATCGTGAATGCCTCTGGATGATTCGTCGGTGATATATACTCAAGGATGGAGTGATTTGCGTGTGTATGCGTGTATGTCTGTCTGTGTGTGTGTGTGTGTGTGTTTATTGTTGTGTTTATTTATTGTTGTGTTTGTGTACTGCTGTTGTTGTTTATTTGGTGTTGTATTTGGTGTGAGTGTTGTTTGTTATACTCACCTCTCCTGAAGCTCCTACCTCTCTAGCTATCCCCGCTGATCGTGATTTCTTCATTTCTTCAGCGCTGGAAGTTATAATTAAGGATACTTATATAATATATATATATATATATATATATATATATATATATTCTCTTTCTTCATCCTTGTATCAATCAATCAATTTTATATCTACTTATGTATGTACATTGTTAATAGCCATACCCTCACAGACACGTAAGCACACGCGTACATATGAGGCGCGCACACATACACAAACACACACACACATACACACACACACACACACACACACACACACACATAGAGAGAGAGAGAGAGAGAGAGAGAGAGAGAGAGAGAGAGAGTTTTCACTTACTTCAGTTGTATTATGTCTTCGTTGTTTAAATGCATCTCGAAGGCCTTCTGAAAGTCGAGTTGCTGAAAATATGAAACAACAAAGAAGAAAGTAGACAACATCGAGAACAACAACAACAACAACAACAACAACAATAAACGCAACAACAATAACAAAAATACTGATAACTAACACTTTGAACAGGAACAGGAACAGGTGCATACATAAAACAAATAACGTCTTTATAAGAAAGTTCAGAATAGGATCATCATTTCCATATATTTCCATAATAGTACACATATTAATGCTACAACCCCCTCCCTCGGCTCGAGTATTCCAAACCCACGGGCTAATACAACCCACCCCACCCCCATCTGATGAATAAAAAGGCGAAATCAATTAGAATTGTTATCAGTATTAAAACAACTCTTCAGTTTTTCTTCCCCGAGAATCTATCCCGACGAATTGATACCAGACGCCGGATCCATAAAGGGAAATGCATGCGGCAATGTTTCCGGAGCGAGATGGATTTCGATCAATCGAAGTCATCTTAATCCAGGGACGAGTCTGACGGACGCCGTCTTGATGATGGCACGACGTGTACTGAGGATAAATCCTGCTCGCATCGGGAACGATGTCACGGGGATTTCCAACGGACAATCACTTAAAAAAACAATAACGTTTTCCCCCCTTAAAATAAAATCATATGGTATCCCAAGAAAGCGCGTTGCATCGGGTTTCTGACTCGCTTCTGGATTAGAAGATTCGAACTTAAAATGGGAGTAGGCGCTCCATTCGTCCCGACTGTTCACATCATCAGATGGATTATCATACACCGGGTTATGCTGAACATTAATGAACATTTGAAACGAAACAGGAAATAGACAACAGAAATTATTATAATTAGTTGTTAAACATGGAAAACCACATTACTGAAATAGGAATAGTAATTAGGACTTGACAGGTAACGAACGGCCCATTTAGCCTACCTTGTGCACAAAATTGGCCGTAAAACATCGATCATCATCTTGACAGGTAATGAACTACGTCGATTATACGGGCATTTGTTGAATACGGCTGATCGAATCTCTTGAATTGAGTATTACTTTTATTATAGAGGAATTAAAACTAAATGATTATCTCGCAATTTATATAATAATTTCTATTCTCGCTGAAATTGTACGGACTTAGATAATAAAATGTCCCCTGGTTGTAATAATAAATGCTCCCTTAATATTTACTATAGGTAAATCATCGTCATTTAAGATTAGCGATTGAAAATGTTTAATAAATTGTATAATGAACTCATAATTATTTTTCAGGTTTGTGCTGCCTATATTATAAATAACTAGGATATAACGAAATAGTAGTTTAATTCGAAGTTGTTAGCTGGTCCAGCCAAACGTCCATTCGCTTCCACGGTAAAGAAATTGGGGTATAAGTTCCGTTGTATCTACTCACCATCTACTCGAAGCCTAACGTAGCAATAAAATTGCATGTCTCTGTAGTCAAAACAATGCAGTTAAAGTTGATTGTCATTTTCGTATTGGTTGTTTTAATTACGATTGCAATGATCACAACGGTCGTTGGACTGACTGACAATTGAAATTTCAAACATCGTATTTCGTTATAACCAGCACGATGCTGCTTGGACGGGAAAAATCGCTTCGATTCGAAGCAAGTTTTCGTTGTATAAATTTCGTTATATCCCAGTTTCTTTACTATGGCAGTGAATGGACGTTTGGCCGGACCAGCTAACCACTTCGAGTTAAGCTACCATTTCGTTATATCCTAGTTGTGTGTGTGGCGGCTGATATATATTTCTCAATTTTACAATAATAATCCAATAGTACCGTTTTTCTCAGTACGACTCATCCGTGAACTACCGTTTTATCAGCTTAATATACCAGTTCAATTTTTGTGTGTTATGGCTTACTGCCCTACAACCATAGTTACTCTAGCTCTCGCTAGATGGCGAGCGTTAGTTGAGAAACGTTTACAGTACTTTGCCATAACGTTTTATTTACGTTAAACACCAATACACTTAATACAACACCATCCTAAGGTTTTGGTGTGATCCATTGTATTATTTACAATCCATTTCCTTTGTTAGCTATGCCATCCAAAGTTTAAATTTATTTTAAGGTGCACCTAGGTTTAAATATTAAATTATAATAGAGACATCTGTACCGGAAAGTACTGTCATGAGAGTGGGAGATGAAAATATCTCGGAAGTGGTGGTCGAAATGTGATTTTATTCTTGGACAGCCAGAACATCTGGTATTCAATCTCCGAATCAGGCCATCATTCTGGATTACTGGATGGAGGTAAACAATCCATTATATTAGTTACTTAGCTCGGACATCAGATAATACCCTATTATGCTAAACGCTGTCTGGATATGTGTCTGGATTTAGCTAATTTTGACGACGCTCTTTAGGAAATCCAATATGGCGCCGTGTTATTGGAACTGTGACTGGAATACAGCTTCAAGCGTAGTCGGGATTAATGTGTCTGGATGGGTGTGGGGTATGGGTGTGGGGTATTGTGGGTTGGGTGTGGGGTATCGAGGGGCATGCTTATGTGCATCCATATGTCCGTGTGTGTGTTTTTGTTTGTTTGTTTGTGTTAGGGTGGAAGATGGGTGTGGGTGTGTGGATGTGTGGATGTGTACGCATTCGCCGGTGGCTGGGTATATATTGTGTGTATATGTTCGTGCATACAACCACGATTGCATATATATATATATATATATATATATATATATATATATATATATAAAACACCTTACCTCGGCTTTCTCAATGATGTCACCTGTATATCGCGTTACCAATAAAGGTTTATGTTTGTTGCTTTTTGTCCGGAGCAGTTTCGATTCCTGTAGAAAATCGATCATAAAGCGATAGGCATGAAAATCTAATTGCCAAATAACTGTTTTATTTCATACGCCCAATCAATATATCACTCATTAGGCCTATTGTTGTATCAGTTATATTACAGGTGTGTCGGCCAACGTCAAATTACGTTCGAGGTTTAATTCATTCCAGGTCAGGTCAGGTCAGGTCAGAAGTAACAACACGTAAATAACAACTTACACGTCTATCGTAACATTAAAACTACATTAGTGCATTATAAAATATATATTGTTATTAGATTCTAAAAATAATATATTGCCATTGTGCTATGAAAAAATATATCATTAATGTATTGTAAAGGTTATATATTTAAAAATTATACTATCCCCGAAGACACACCCGCATGATTTGTGTTCAGCTTTTGACATCTGTGAATGAGCCCTTTATGTTACGTTAGAATGTGGAAATCGTATTATATTGAGATCGCTTTTTGCCAATATTTGCCAGACTTACCATTTGCTGGTCCAAGTGTATAAAATCTTGCAGCTTTGAAGAGGAAATGGTTAGAGAAGAGTTAGAATGTTTGACGTCATAGTCACGTGCAGAAATGAAACGTGTAACAAGTTGTAACGAAGATCAAATGCAAAAGGTTGGCAACATTAAGTTAATATCTAAATAATATGATATTGTTAGTATTACATTTGTAATTGTTGCTACTACTAGTACTCACATTAGTATTACTGTTACATTTACTGCTACTGCAACTTATACTACTACTACCACTACTACTACTACTACTACTTAATCTAATAATAATAATAATAATAATAATAATAATAATAATAATAATAAAAACAATTATTATTATTATTTGTATCTATTCTCCTCCTATTACAAGTGTTAATTTCAACATGCTGTGACTTTAGTAACAAAGCAAATTGAGAGAGGGGGGGAGAGGGACAAAGGGATATATATATATATATATATATATATATATATATATATATATATATATATATATATATATATACAAAAGACACAGAGAAGAGAGGAAGAGGGATATATATATATATATATATATATATATATATATATATATATATATATATATATATATATAGAGAGAGAGAGAGAGAGAGAGAGAGAGAGACAGACAGACAGACAGACAGAGAGCGAGAGAGAGAGAGAGAGATGGCTACAGATAGACAGATAGATAGAAAGACAAATAGATAGAAAATCAGCTAGAGATAAAGATAATTTGTTAATCAGACAGATAAACAGACAGTCGTGCAGACATCGAGAGAGAGATTGACATACAGACAAACAGAAACCAGAAAAACCTAGATGAATACAAATGAACACACGAAAACATAGAGACGTCAAACATACACACATACACATACATTCAGACAGACTGACAAAATCCCCCCCCCCACCCTCACCCCATACAACACTTACCTCCATCGCTGCTGTGTCGGCGAGATAAACACAACATCTTTGACACTTCAACAACTCCTGGGCGTCTAACATAATCTTCTGGACCAAACTGTCTAAGTTGGACTGCTCAGCAAATATACCTCTGGCTAGCCGTAATAATAACTGGAATAAAAAAATTAAAAAAAATCTGATCAGTTGTTGATGAACTTTGTATTATACCCGGACTATAAGTTTTCCCAACCCTTGTACTAGGTGCGCCACTGATTTCGATTCTTTTCGAGGATATTGGCGCAATAGAAGTTTTGTAATAATAATAATAATAATAATAATAATAATAATAATTATTATTATTATTATTATTATTATTATAACGACAACGACATTTTTTAAACTTTTAGAAGTAGCATAGATCGAAGGGCGGTTTGATTATCAATTAGACAACTGGTTCTTCTGGATTATCCAGATCCGTACCTGGTTTCTCTTGTATTCCTGAACTGACATCTCAAAGAGCTGAGCATTGGTGAGTCCGATTCCACAAAACGTCAGATAATTACTGAACATCTGATAAAATACGATAAACAACAATAAGCTAGTGATTTCAGGTTAAACAATGGATTATCTTATTTATGTGTGTGTGTGTGTGTGTGTGTGTGTGTGTGTGTGTTTGTGTGTTCGTTACCAATTTTGGGAAGTGCTGCAGCCGAGTAGATAATGTGACTGTCCCGAATTCCGATAAAATGGACCCTTGAGTTAAATACTGGGCGGGAAATTTAAATTATCTACTGGAATAAATTATATGAATTCATTTCCCCCCCCCCAAAAAAACTTAAATCACGAATTATTGAAATTCACTCAAACAATTATATATCCTTACAGACTAATGGCTGCCATCATGAGAGATTTATTCAACGGCGCACGATTACAGCGATCACATGATTTGTTTGCATTAACCCGCTCCGGATCTATTACAGCGAACAACAAACAGAGAACTACTTTCTTGCGCGCACAGATGTAAAGAATTAGCAATTCGTCTCTAATCCACGTGAAAATATACCACGTGGGGTAGGAACTGCCGCTTAGCACAATATTTTGTGCGCAAGGCTATTGGCAACGACAATTCGCCTTTAGTGAGGTTATATGTTGCGTGGAAATATTCCAGCTGACGCAGAACCTGTCGATTAGCACAATATTTCCCAATTTATGTCTAGATCTCTGATTTAAGTAGCCCTCATTTCGCCATTCAGCTGGCTTCCGGTCGTTAACAGGCGAACTTGCCGAAGAAGAACACCAGTTTATCTGTCTCCGAAGACAAACAAGTTGACAACGATCATCTCGCTTCTATTATAATGGCGGCATCAGTTGTCATTCGCGATAATATGTTTTGAGCTTCTTGGTAAAGGCAATAATCACGACAATGGTGCCGACCTTCAGGCGTGACCTTCTCTCGTTACGATGATCTAATTTCGGGGGCCGTATCAACAGGTCAGTAATGTTACAGTAAGATTTATGTGGCTCTTGCATACCAAAGTCGTAATTCTGTTTTGAAAGTCTCCCTCCAATTTCACTACCACTATATATCCCTACTTTTCCCGGCCCAAAAAACCCTACGATTCTGTTTTTTACCTTGGGCCCCCGCCCCAAATTTTTTTTTGGGAAAAAGAAGGGCCCGGGGCCCCCTATGGAATATTCATGTTAAATTGGGGGGATCCAGGTATTAAACCCCCTTTAAAAAAAATTCCCCTAAAAACGCGGTTTTTTTTTAGGGGGCGGCATGGTGTTTAGGGGCGGGATACGGCCCAAATTTTGCGGAAATGCGGCTTTTTAAAACCGGTTTTTGGCCGGCAAAAAAATAGATTAAAGAAAATTTAACCAAAATTTCTAGTCAAGGCACTACAATTTAATGGGGAAAAAAGGCTGACTAGAGAATCTATAACCATGAAAAGCCCGCCAAATTGTACGGGAAACACCTGCCCGCTGACGTCATATTCTAGATTCCCGTTACATGGAGCGATTCATTTGCCGTATCCGAGTCGGGACAAGCCGCAATGACAAATCGTATGTCATATCCGGACATATGGACGCGCTCTTGTCTGTTTACGTGCTGCTCTATTTTTGCGGTATTCGTACGCCGCATACCGCGTATATGGTATATTAGCTTCACTTACACAGCGCCACCGGGCCTCAAGCGGACGCTTACGGAACGAATTAGCAACTCGGTGAAATGCTGTCATTGACGCGACCTCGACATTTGACCTTTCATATTTTGACGTAAACATGGATAAAGTTGGATAAACATGGATAAATGAGCAACTTTGATGCTTTTTCAGGAAGTTATATGAAATAAAATGGTAGAATAAACCCAGAAAAGCTCCCATATGGCCTCTTTGGGGGCTAAATTTCAAAGAATTTCAGGGGGGTCGCAGATCCTCCGCCCCCCACCTCCCGCCAGCCGTTCGGGGTTCGCTTCGCTCACCGCCGATCGCTTCACTCACTTCCGCCCAAAATCAGGATA
>JAODUP010000938.1:125000-145424 GCA_025642065.1 Paralvinella palmiformis | reverse complement strand
TGGCACAGGTGTTATACTTTCATTCAAGCAACAATTAACTCCAAACTGATTTTTAAAAAATATTTAATTGTAAGTATAATTAATTACCGGTAAAATTTGAGAAAAATTAAAAGAAAAAAGAAAATTTCTAAAATAATCCAAAAGAGGATAATCTAAATATAAAAAAAGAAGAAACTATGATTAAAACAAAACCAGGCTTTGTGTCGAACACTACGGCCAAGAAAGATTAAACCTAAAATGGAGAAATAAAATATTAATACACAGTATGAATAATGTGTGAATAATATCAGCATAAATCAGAATAAATTCAGATTAATACTAATAGCAGCGATATAACACGACTCAACCCAATAGCAACGACCGGTTTCGACCTATTCAAGTCTTCATCAGGTTGCATAGAATGTCTAACGTTACCATATTGCTCGAGGTTTATATACACAATTTTTCAATAGGAAGCCACGCACCTAATCCTTTAGTTCTTTTTAACAAAGGATGGGTGCTATTTTAATCTCTTTGTTCTATTTGTGAACTTACGTAACCCGGTGTTTTGAAAACATCCCAACGATAATTGAATAGAATTTATATGTTTGTACAGGTGTGAAAGTGCCCAACATAATAAGAAAATAAACCTAAATGTACTTCAAATGAATTAGTCGTAGCTTCCTATTTGACAATTGATATATAGATATCTCATTGCTTTACAAACATAGTAACGGTGGGTTGAGATTTTTGTGTTTCGGGCGATTGACGCTTTACTGAAGTTGTGTTTGTGATTAACTTTTCCAGAGCTTCAGGAGACATTCTATTTATTTTAAGGTATTTATTTCAACTTACTTGACACTAAATAACCCGAGAGGCTTTTATGTTTAGTGTAAGCTGTGATGATACTATATTGATAGTGTTCTAAATAACTCTTCGGTTGAAGTATCTTAAAATGTTTATTTATTATTCTTGAAGCCATATTGCCTGTTCTAGAAAACGGCATTATTAGAGCTACAGTGTCACCTTTTCGGCCGATTCTAATATATCTTCCGAACGTTTTTTATTTAACCCTGTTGGTTCTAATGATCCCAGGGTATCAATCCAAAAAGTTTCTCGTTTTAATCTATTAATTCGGTCCTGCCAATCAGAACCTGAGCTGTGTATTTGTTCAATCGGTATTAAAATATAATCACCGAGAGATGGACGGTTGTAATCAGGCAGAGAAGAGTTATCTGCGTGTACTTTTAAATGTGTGTGTGTGAGTTTGTATATATATATATATATATATATATATATATATCTGAGTGAATTTGTGTATGTGTGTGAGTGAGTTTGTGTGTGTTTGTGTGTGCGTGTGTGAGTTTGTGTGCGTGCGTGTATGTTTGTTTGTGTGTGTTTATGTGTGTGAGAGCTTGTGTGTGTTTGTTTGTTTATGTATGTGTGCGTGTATTTGTTTGGTTGTGTGTTTGTTTGTGTGTGTGTGTATGTTTTAGCTGTGAATAATAAGGCACAGGCACAGAGAATCTCGAGTGGCGACTTTTCTTGCTGAGACATGTGTAATGTCTCACCAGTCCCCAGTGAGTTTGAGTGTGGGTGTGTGTGTGAGAGTTTGTGTGTGTATGTGTCTGTGTGTGAGTTTGTGTATGTTTGTGTGTGTGTGTGTTTGTCTGTGTGTGAGTTTGTAAGTGTTTGTTTGTTTGTGTATGTGTGCGTGTGTTTGTTTGGTTGTGTGTTTGTTTGTGTGTGTGTATGTGTGTGTGTTTATATGTTTGTGTGTGTGTGTGAGTTGGTGTATATATATATATGTGTGTGTGTGTGTATGTTTGTGTGTGTGTGTGTGTGTGTGTGTGTGTGAGTTTGTGTTTTAGCTGTGTATAATAAGGCACAGGCACAGAGAATCTCGAACCGTGAATTCAAACTCTGGACGTTTCTTCAGGGGACTGAATCCAGAGTGGCGACTTTTCTTGCTGAGACATGTGTAATGTCTCACCAGTCCCCAGTGAGTTTGAGTGTGGGTGTGTGTGTGAGAGTTTGTGTGTGTATGTGTCTGTGTGTGAGTTTGTGTATGTTTGTGTGTGTGTGTGTTTGTCTGTGTGTGAGTTTGTAAGTGTTTGTTTGTTTGTGTATGTGTGCGTGTGTTTGTTTGGTTGTGTGTTTGTTTGTGTGTGTGTATGTGTTTATATGTTTGTGTGTGTGTGTGAGTTGGTGTATATATATATATATATATATATATATATGTGTGTGTGTGTGTATGTTTGTGTGTGTGTGTGAGTTTGTGTGTGTGTGTGTATGTGTGTGTGTGTTACTGATTACAGCTCCCATCATTTCTATTACTGTCCCCACTGACACATCCCATTGTCTGACAGCCAGATCTGGCACCAAATAAACATTGACACAGTTATGGTAATTTGGTCAGGTTTTTCCCAACCAACCACCAGAAGGCGCTATTCCCATGTTTATTAAGCAGACACCAGAAATTCTCGGCCTAGCACCCAACCACCAATCCATCGTCTCACCTAGCAATCCATCCACCCATCCTGTTTAACCGTCTAACTAGACCATTCGCCTATGTGTTGTCACACCGACTAACTACGGTCACCCTGTTATGCCGTTTAAATAGACGACTCACCTATTTGTTGTCAAACCGTCTAACTAGAACCTCCACCTATATGTTATCACACCTTCTAACCATACCCACTTTGCTACACCGTCTAACTAGACCACCAACCTATATGTTGTCACACCCTCTAACCAGACCATCTACTTACATGTTGTCTCACCGTCTAACTAGACCACTCACCTGTATGTTGTCACATGGTCTAACTAGACCACCTACGTATATGTTGTCTCACTGTCTAACTAGACCACCCACCTATATGTTGTCAAACCACCTAGCTATGCCGTCCCTTTATAGCGTTTAATTAGGCATTCCACCTATCCTATATGTTGTCTCCTTGTCTAACTATATCCACCGTGTTTCACCGTCTAACTAGACAATTTATATGTTGTCTTACCATCTAACTAGACCGCTCACCTATATGTTGTCACATTGTCTAACTATGCCACCCACCTATATGTTGGCACACTGTCTAACTAGACCATCCACCTATATATTGTCCCACCGTCTAACTAGACCACCCACCTATATGTTGTTACACCGTCTAACTAGACCACCAACCTATATGTTGTCACACCGTCTAACTAGACCACCCACCTATATGTTGTCACACCGTCTAACTAGACCACCCACCTATATGTTGTCACACCGTCTAACTAGACCACCCACCTATATGTTGTCACACCGTCTAACTAGACCACCCATCTATATGTTGTCACACCGTCTAACTAGACCACCCACCTATATGTTGTCACAATGTTTCCAGACAGCCTGTACTCACTCCGATGTGTATCCATCCCATAATAGTATTTACCAAGCCATTCATCTTATCGTGATGTCCTATCGTCTCTGTATCGTAGTCTGTCTATTTACCTGCCTGTCTTACCTGCCTACCTGCCATGATCGATCACCGAACCATCCCATAAGACCACTCTAGGACAGAAATACCGCAGAATTAGCCGCGAAAAACGTAACCATCGTCTGCACGAACGGCGCCATCTTGGATATAGAGTGCACGATTTGGTTCGAATCATTCAGATGGTTTCTAAATATTTGCTCAAAGAAGACATGGGACAGTGAGTGTGTGCGCGCGCGCATGTGTACGTGTGTGTGTATGTGTGTACGTGCGTTTATGTATATGTGCGCGTGTGTATGTGTGTTGAAGTGTTTCGGTGATTGCAGGTAATACCTGTTTATGTTTAAAAAGGAGGTGATATATGTTTGTATAGGCAGGTGTATAGATAGTCTGGTGAGAAGATGAAATGATATGAAATAATCTTGATATTTATTTATATATCATTACTGTAATAATAATAATAATAATAATAATAATAATAATTATTATTATTATTATTATTAATTTGACATTGTTATTGTTGTCTTGTTGTTATTCTTTGGGTTTTTAAAGTGAGGATTTGAGTTATTTTGTAGACAAATGTTATTGTTTGTCAGAAGGGGAGACGGGGGAAGGGTAGCGAAGGGGAGAAGGGGTGAGGTAGATAGATGCGGAGGATTGCTGAGGGTGGGAGATCAGATGGATTTCGGGACGGGTTCCGTGTTAAGTGTTTGCGGTACTCCCAAATGATTGACATTCGCGGCGATCGCTTCTCCCATGAAGAGGTACTTCAATTCCGCCATACATCAACACGATCCGGACCCACGATCCTATCCACATGATACATCCTGTTGACAGTGTCCTTGACCCGATACCGTCGAGTGGCGCTCCCACACGACTGCTCCAGTTAGCTCCCGAATCGAGAGATGACATCGCGAAAATAGTCCCATCACCCATGAGCTACCGACTATCCCTGTAAGCAGAACGACAACATTCCCGACACGCCTCTCAAACATTGTTCGTCGATGCTGGATCCAGAAGTCAACATAGTATCGCCTTGAATTCTACTTGATGACGGGCCAGGTGCGCCGGTCACCGTGATCCTTCCGAAATTCAGTCATCTTCTTCCGGATAGTCTCGGCATCCGATCACATCTATTCCGGATCACTAATCCAGTTAGACACAATGGATCCGGACCGGGAGATGGTGGTGGTTGACGTTCCGACGTCTAGAATCAACAAAAAGGCTACTTTCCTAATCCATTAGTCGGTAAAACGATAGCCTAATTAATGCCATAACACACACACCACTATATCGATGATATCTGGAGCAGGCGGTAGATGACTTCCGCTCAATCCGGACGTTTCTGGCGTTCACCTTATCCCGAAGCAGGCGGTAAGATGAGAGATAGTTGCTTTGAGCATCTGCAACATTTAGATATAGCATCCAGTACCTGTTGTGTGACGTATATAATGTTTACACGAACGATATGTTACATGATGAGATTTTTTACCTCGGATTGATCCAGAACAAGTCAGACTGGTTTCCGTCCCTGGATTATTTGCCCAAGAACGAAGACGAGTATTAATTACTATTGTTACGGTAGAGAAAAAGTATAATGTGACTGTGTAACTAACGTCAAGTGATCAATGTACACCATTTTGTCCCCTCCCTCTCTCTCTCTCTCCACACACACACATACATACACGCACACAGTTTTAATTATTATTATTATTATTATTATTATTATTATTATTATTATTATTATTATTATTATTATTGTCATCATCATGATTTTCATTATCATTATTGTCATTAACAACAATCTGTTGATTGTTTAATCCATCATCATCATCATCATCATCATCATCATCATCATCATCATCATCATCTTTGTCATAATCTCACCACCATCATTCAGTCTCTCAGTTATTAAGAACAGTTTAGATGACTTTTCTCAAAGTTTATGTTGACGAGAGATTTCCTGTAGGATCTCTGGACACAGAGATTGCAGGTACAAATTGTAGGCACAGGCTGCAGATAAATGTTGCGGGCAAAAACTGCCGGGAAAGACTCCAGACAAAAACTCCAAGTACAGGTTCAGACCTACAATTACGAAAGACTCCGGACACAGGCTCCTGGTTCCACAAAACCTGGTTACTTCAGACTTCAGACTCCAAACAGGGACTCCAATAAGCTCAGAGACCAACTACTCCAGCAGGTTCAGATACCGACTGCAATAGACTCCACGGACTCCAGCAGCCTCGGATATTAGCAGTTATAGGTTACAGACTGCGACTCCAGTTGCCTCAAACATTAACTACCACAGACAGACAGACAGACAGACAGACAGACAGACAGACAGACAGACAGACAGACAGACAGACAGACAGACAGACAGACAGACAGACAGACAGACAGACAGACAGACAGACAGACATATAAGATATATCTATATGGCATAGACTATAAGGCATATAACACGTTATAACCATATAACTAATGGCTACAGGTTCTGTACACAGGTTCTGGACACAGGTTCTGGACACTGATTCTGGCCATAGGTTTCTGATGTCCGTATTTTACCAAGTGACATCTATAAGTGATTCCTCGTGAGGATCTTCTCATTGGATTTTCGGATCAATGACTGAGATTCGATTTAAATAATCCGCTTATTGTGAATAGAGCTGGGTAACTGAGGGGGGGGGGTGTATTTGGATAGGACTAGTATGGGTGGGGGATTATTTAGTGGGCTAGGGGTGGAGATATGAACTGCGAAGGGGGGGGTGAAATGGTCGGGGACACATACGTCAATTACACCTGACTACACTTCCACAAGCTGAGTACATATGTGTATGAGTGTGACGGGGAGGGAGGGGGGGAGCGAAAGGAATTTTACGCATCTGTAATTGTGCTTGTATTTTCTATGCATTCAATTGTGGTTCTGCTTGTATATATATATATATATATATATATATATATATATATATATATTGTGTGTGTTTGTGTGTGTGTGTGTGTGGGGGGGATAATTCAGTTCGTATGTGACTGCATGAGTTCCGTGGATCTCCGTCTAGACCAACCAGTGACAATGTGAACAACAGAAACAGGAATCACGTGATCGAGTTGCCTGCCTGTATGTGTGTGTCTCTCTCTCTCTCTCTCTCTCACTCACTCACTCACTCACTCACCCACTCACTCTCTCTCTTTCACTCTGTCTGTCTGTCCGTATGTTTCTGTATGTCTCTCTCTCTCTCTCTCTCTCTCTCTCTCTTATATATATATATATATATCCATTAATCCGACTAACTGTTTATGTTTCAATCTACCTATCCGTCTGTCTATCTCACGACCTCTTCACAGTAATTACTTCTCTCCCCCTTCCCGATAAATGCCCTCCACACGCTCCCAGAATTATTAATAATTCATAATATCGGTGAAGCAAACCACTGGGTAACCAAAGCCTTTAGTAAACATCACCAATTACCGTCCACCGGACATAAAGAAGGATTAGACGCCAGGGTTCTCCTGGTAGTTAGCCAATTTGCCGTCAGATGGCTGCACTATAGCCTCTCGGCTCATCACTTTCGATTTCGGAATCAGACTTAAATATCCCTTCGGATGCCGTCACGTGATCGCATCCAGTCCAACAGCTGCGTGAGCAACTGCCTTGCTACAGCTGTATCGGCTGGGTTATGGAACTGGGGAGGGGGGGGTGAAGCACTAGGGATAGAGCTGGGGGAGATTATCTCCCCTCTCTATTACATACACCTAAGAGGTGCCAAGATATATATATATATATATATATATATATATATATATATATATATAGATATAGATTTTATTAAATTCTTTTAAACTCGTTTAAGCAAAATATCTTCCTTTTATAATTAACATGGTGCAGTCGTTTTTTTTACAGACATATTATTTGGGGTATTATTATATTACATATTATTAATGGCTCCTGCTAGTAAGGGCGCTTTATTAAATATACATTATTATTATGACATTATTATTTATAATCAACTTTTGATAAGACTCACTCACTCACTCACTCACTCACTCACTCACTCACTCACTCACTCACTCACTCACTCACTCACTCACTCACTCACTCACTCACTCACTCACTCACTCACTCACTCACTCACTCACTCACTCACTCACCCACTCACTCACTCACTCACTCACTCACTCACTCACTCACCACTCACTCACCCTCACTCACTCACCACTCACCTCACCACTCACCACCACCACTCACTCACTCACCACTCACCACCACCACTCCCACTCACTCACTCACTCACTCACTCACTCACTCACTCACCCACTCACTCACTCACTCACTCACTCACTCACTCACTCACTCACTCACTCACTCACTCACTCACTCACTCACTCACTCACTCACTCACTCACTCACTCACCTAAACAAATTCGATAACGATCCACCCGCTAATATCACCACCCACCCACCCATTCACTCACCCATCCACTCATTTACTCACTAAGAGAACCCCGTAGGTCATCACCCAATTGATGTCCCGACGTCATCAACTTGTCCATCCTAACTAACCAGATCCAGTTTCATTCGGATCACTTTAATGTTGTCAGAGAATGCCAGAAAACCCAACAGACTCACCTGTCTATGGCGACTACTGACAGTCACACCTGACACCTACAGACAAAGATTATATTGTCCAAGTGTCGTGTAGCTCGTATTGACCGAGGGTCAGTCCGACCCCGAAGGACCGACCTAGGGTCTGGCCTAGACTAGACCGTGTTAGAGCTAGAGAAGATTGTGGATAAACGGGTGCTGACACTTGGTGTTTTCCGATCGGAACAAGAGGCGAATAGATCAAATATTATGTAGTTGTAGGTGTCAGGACACTGGTCAGTGGCTTGACACCAGCCCGTGGTAAATGTCTGTGTCGAGGACTGGTCAGTGTCCTGACACCGTGGCGTCAGGGAGTACAAAATGTTCGGAATCTGGCCAGTATCGGTGTCAGAGACTAGTCAATGTCCTGACACCAGCCAATGTTATGCGTGGCGGTATTAGGAACTGGCCAGATTCCGGACACAGGCTTGTGGTAAGTGTTTGTGTCAGATACAAAAATAAAATAACCCGTGATAACTACGGGAAAGGGAGATGATCCCATTGTATCTGTTATCAGATAGCGACGCTTCACCTGAGGATTAAAACATGTGTCACTTATGGTTTATGTAATATGTCGATTAGCTTAAAGGTGAATAGAGTTATCTTTTTATATTTCAGAACAAGTTAGAGATCATATCTAGGGTTTATATTGGATAATACTCTATTGCAATGGAGAAACAGGTGAATTCTATTATGTAACACTTGTTATTATCAAATAAGAAATATAGGACTTATTCGTAAGTACATAAATGATGAGACATGGAAGACTTTTGTCCAAACCATTATTAATTCTCGGCTGGACTATGGCAATGCATTGTTATATTATCTCTGACAAACCATCTATACAGTGAGTGCATAACTGTGCTGCACGTCTGGCGACACGCACTCGCAAAAGGGAACATATAACGCCAATTTTGTTTCAGGTGTACTTGTTTCTTGTACGTTTCAGATCACCGTACAACATCCTATTTCACACATTCAAAGTATAACCCAGTGAGTCCTATTCACTTTTGACTGTTCCAAAAAGCCACACAGCAATATGCGGATCGAGAGAAATCTTTCCCGGCATCAGTTGCCAGGCTGTGGAACAAGTTGCTAAATCATCTTAAACTTGCAGCAATGTAAATCAAAAGGGTTCAAGCGATGCCGTAATTTATTAGTATTTATTTATCCAAAACGAAGGTTTTGTTTACTTTACCATAAAATCATGTGTCAACACCTTTGACACAGTCCTTGGCGATGGCTTGATTTATGAAAGGTTGGTTTTAGTGCTGATCGCTAGGCACTTAAAGGAAACTTCTTCCATCGAAATGACCCCACTCCTCGACTCCCACAGGGGCATGTTACAGGCTTCTTCTCACCGATATACGTGGTCGTCACGTGCTTATTTTTTTGTTATATTTGGCATAATAGTATATTATTGTTTAGATCGCTCACACGCACACGCACAGACACACACATACACACACACACATATATATATATATATATATATATATATATATATATATATATACAGGCACGCGCACACACACACACGCACATTAATGGGTCTCATCAACAAGAGCCAATGGCGGCATATTTAATCCTCTTCTATGTGACTATAGATGGGTTTATCTGCGAGTTTCGCTCCTTATCAGATAGTGCTGACTGACAGGCAAGGCTGTTACTGGGACTGTGATGTTATCGGCGGGGACTAGGACGAGATAAGAGCCGAGTGGTACTGAAGATGTACTGAATTATCTCTGATTGCCTTCTATTGCCACAATAAAGCCGATATTAGGTGTTACTGGTCGAGGAACATCATCTCGTCATCAAGTTGTCTAGATTACTCGCTCAGATCTCATGTTTACAGATATGATGAGCGATTCTCGTTATATCTATTGTATACATACGTACGTACATACATACATGCATGCATGCATACACACACACACACACACACACACACACACACACACACACATATATATATATATATATATATACATGCATATACATATACGTGTGTGTGTTTGTGTGTATGCATACTTTCACTACAGACAAACACACACACACACACACATATATATATATATATATATATATATATATATAAATTTTCTTGGTTGAGTGTATGCCGTCATCACTCTATGTGTACCCACATATGATATACAGTACGTTGATATTCTGCTCTATAATAAATTAGCCACGTGACAGCGTCTTGAAAATGGTCTCTTTAAATATAAACTTGTGTTTCTATGTCAATAAAACAATTAATTCGTGTATAACTTGTAACAAATTAGTGATCGAGTATAATTAAACATGACAATAATAATTACTCGCAGTAGAATTATCAAAAATATTATCTATACTAAAGAATTACTCGATGTTTAAATTTAGGTTTCGGAATTTAGAGATGACTCACGGGTTATTATTTATGTTGTTTATGGCACTAAACAATGTTTTTATACCGAGTGTCTTGTCGTTAAAACTAACTCAATCAGTTGGTTTGGCATGCACATTGACTGACTGACTTTGACTGAATGACTCACTCACTGACTCACTCACTGACTGACTCACTCTCACTCACTCACTTACTCACTCACTCACTCACTCACTCACTCGGTACCTTTTCTTTGCATTTATGATCGTGTATCGTCCTCTCACTATTAATAGACATTAATAGACGGTACAGACACAACACTAAGAAAATTAATAAAAAATTATATATATATTTACATTTTTAACAAACGCCATAGTTCGAGCCTAAACAGCAAAAGATTTTAAAGCTGATGGTTTTACACAGTTTGATTTTTTCCAGAATTCAGGTGCATTTTAATGCTAAAGGAAAGCTAATAGTGGAGTAAGAAGTGAAGCTCTGTAGATGATGGATTGATCTTTACTGATTAATAATGGCGGGAAATAAATAGATAACTCGTGGTGTTTAGAAGAAAAATAGATCTGACAAAAAGTGAATCGGTTCATTCGATGTTGGGAAG
Source organism: Paralvinella palmiformis (assembly GCA_025642065.1). Lineage (NCBI taxonomy): Eukaryota > Metazoa > Annelida > Polychaeta > Terebellida > Alvinellidae > Paralvinella > Paralvinella palmiformis. Next base: position 134,349 of record JAODUP010000938.1, on the reverse strand, counting down.
TCGTGTCTACGGTGGCTCCCCTGGTGATTGAACGTATTGGCGCGTAGAAAGCGACATCTAGCGAATAACGCTGAGCTGTGTCTTGGTAAAATCTCTTGAAATTTGGTTATGCCGGTGATTTATTTGTTTATTGTGAACATTTAATGCGTCGTAAAAACGATGAAGGTGACAATAGGGATAATTAGTAACTTTTCATGTTCAATAATACACTATTTCTTATCTACCATGTTATTAACTTTCCTTTGAATTCGCACTATAAACTTAAGCCATTTCTCCCGCGAATCATGTGTTACCGTGGGCGATAATAGCGTTTGAGCGACCATGAGTCACCGTTCGCCATGATGACGAGAGGATGCGGGTAGAAGATCGATGGGGATCATCGATGACAGCCCGCTGTGGATGTCGTAATGTCATAGTGTCAGATCTGTGGCCATGGATGTCATGTGAAGAGTGACGTTTGTTATCTTAGAGTTGATGAGGCGTGCAGCAAACAAGTAGCTTTAGATAAGATAATAGTGATCTCGTTCTAATAACAACCGCCCCCCCCCTGTATCTGGTCTATAACCCGGACGTCCCCCCCGTCTGTGTTTTCTGCTCCAACTCTCTTCATTATGATTATATCACTCACCCACTCTCTCTGAGGTCGCCGCGTTGCACCACAGATCATTACCACCCGCGTTCGAATCTCGGCGTGGCCATATCTGAAGGTAGTTCCATCTTTGACTTCGCTTCATTACCTTTGGGGGTTGCTCGGCCCATTTAACCTACCGTGTGCACAAAAGTGGCCGTAAAACATCAATCATCTCACTCATTCACTTGTTCGGAAAGAGAGAACCTGATGGACACTTGAATAAGTAGAAGTTGGTCATTGTTATTGTGCTAAATCATATCATATCACTTGTATCAATATTAGCCCGAGTTTATTTTTATTTATGTAAATTATTATTATTATTTTTTATTTTTATATAGCATATTGTGTGTTAACTTTTCCTTTCGTCTTTTTTTTGGTTTATCGATGAGGGCGAGCCCCAATTATTAGCTGTGATTTATCGCACAAAATTTTGTTTTATATTGATTATAATAGATTTGTTTATTTTGATATATAATTCTTTTCACATCATTCTATTAACTCCATTTTTTTCTAATTATAAGTTATCCGAAATTCTGTTATACATTTATTTAATGATAAAATACATTTATATATAACTTATTTTTCTATATATATATATATATATATATATATATATATATATATATATATTATTACATATCTCAATAGCTAGTGTCAAATGGTAATTGCCTTTGAATACAAAATATATCACCTCTGCCTGCTTCTTAATTATTTTTATAAAACACACAATATAACTCTCTGTGGTGGATTACGCAGTTATCCCAATTTTTTTTTTAAATCCCAAAGTCGCCCTCATGGATCACCCGTCCACCCGATACCAGGATCCGAACAGGACAAGGAGATCCTCATATAAAGGAAACATTCACGTCAGGTTCGTGTTATTGTAACATAAACACGGATCAGAATGACAGAAGAGACATGTTATCTACATTGTAAAAGAGATAAACCTACTGATCATCTGACTATTGTAATGGAGATAAAACCTCCCTGGTTGACACCTGCCCTAATCGACCTCCTATCTATTGTAATAGAGAGACACACCAGCATAATGCACACCTGCCTTGGCCAACCTCCTGCCTAACGGCCTCTCCGGGTCTCTATCAGGTCTCTATCGGCTCGGTACAGTAAGGTGAAGAGATCAAGGTCAAAGGACAGTAGATACTAGATAAGCTTATTGTTTAGCCTTTGTTCAGTTTCTCGTTGATGGACCAGTTACTAAGTTTGTTATTTTAGAAGACATTTTCTGGCCTCAGAAAGCTCTCAAAGATAGATTTAGATGATTGATGAGTAAATATTTAGACATGAGCTCAGTACTTTGTGTGATGTATGTATGTGGGTATATATATATATATATATATATATATATATATGAGTATGTATGTATGTATGTGGGTATGTATATATGTGGGTATGTATGTATATTGGTATTATGTTGGTATTATGTGGGTATGTATGTATGTGTGTATTAATGTGGGTATTATGTGCATAGGAATGTATGTATGTATGTATATATATGCGGGTATGTATTTATGCATGTATGTGTTTATTTATGTATATATAGGTATGTAAGAGTGTATATATATATATATATATATATAAATATGTGTGTGTGTATATATATATATATTTGTGTGTGTGCGTGTGTTTGTGTGCGAAGGCGAGAGAGTACTGGCGCGCGTACTCACCTATATATGATGTGGCGCTGGTTGGTTACAAGATTTGAGAATTACATTAAAACAATTCTTTGTAAATTTTCATTCTTTCCCAAAATATATCATTCGAGTGGCACCCCCTACTCCTCCGCCCCAAATATCCCCCCCCCCCGTCCTCCATAATAACAGTTAACGCCTTCTCTCTGTCACAGTCATTATGACAGCGACTGACCCCTCCCATTTAGCTGTATGACTAACATATTACGGTAATCAGATTACGATGCTCATCTGTGATCAGTACTCCGTGTTCTACCTTGACGACTGTCTTTATCCGTGTTCTCGAGTGGAGGATGAAGGATGCTCGGACGTCTAGTCAACCCGAAAGAAGACACCGAGAGATAAGATAGCGAAATAAACGAAACAATTGTCCCATCTATCGGGCTAGATAATGACGGAGGACGGGCGGCGTCGAAGGTCTGCCTTAATCCAATCACGATTATGATTCGGTTATCTCTTGATAAAAGGCTTGATTGGTCGCTTAGGTAACAGTCACGTGACGTATTTTACTCTTGAAGCTGTGAGGTTTACGTTTGAGGGGACGTCATTTGGAGATCAAATTTTGTTACATCGTCGTCAATATGAGAAAGTGTTTTCGAAAGAAACAATATCTGATGTTTTTATATTAGTCGGTTGATTGTCTCTATACAGTGTCAGCGCGGATTAGTGGCGCCCTCTTTCGAAAGGAACCAAGGTTAGTGTGAGCGTTATGATGTGTTTGATATTAGCTCTGTCGTTATGATAGGTTATAAGACAGCGCGACTGAATCAATGAGTGAAGTTTATATATATATATATATATATATATAGAGAGAGAGAGAGAGAGGGGAAAGGGTCAGGTTCAACAGAAGGAAGAACGTTTAAAGACAAAGCGTGTTTAAATGAAATGTTCGAATCAATATTTCCATAGAAATGTGTGTCTAGTAGCTTAAATAAGTCCAGCTGTGTAAACATATCAGAGCTATATTTTCGAAACAAAAATCTAACATGTTTTATGGCCAAACAAGTCAAATAGCTTGAAATATTGCTATAAACAACAACTACAGCTCAGCCGGGATGTAGTGATCTAAAATTAAATACAGATTTCATCTTCTTTGTAAAGTGTTTGGATAATTATTTAGATTGATAACTGAAATTTGTTAAAAAAATACTGATAAATACTCGAAAATATGATCATAAGGTGATATAACAAGATGTTATCAACCTATCAGTGGCGCTGGATCTGGAAGTCTGTGTGAGATGTTGTCCATCGGAGAATGATCCGGAAAATACACGTCATGAGTTAGGATACCAATGTCTCCGTCTCCCTCCATTGATAGTTTTTTATCTATCCCAGCAGCCTCCACCTTCTCTACGGAGATCACGTGTACATCATCTATTGAAGACTCTTCCTAAATCAATCCCGTTCATGGTTATTTTTTCCCAGATCAATAATAAATCTCGGTAAACAATTTTAATTAGGTTTTAGACAACATCTTTGAATAGCTCCTGATAATAAAATGGGATTCACATATTTAAAAAAAAATTAAAAATAAAACTCGATCATTTAGCATTGAGATAATGATAACGTGAAAAGTAGTGAATTGACCAGTTAATAATAATAATAAGTTGATTGTGATTACTTTGCCAATTAAAAAATTTAATTAAGAAATTCATACTCCTTAATTTGTAAGTTTTCACTTATTATATTAATATTGTGTATAATCCGTTCTGACAGTTTAATTTTACTTGCTGACAAAACTGTTGAGTGAGTATTGTTATAAATGTTGACTCATATTATTATTCCTATTGTTGTTGATGTTATACATAGTTTTGTCAATCAGTTATCGATATCAAAAGGTATTTCGTGCTTTATTACATATTTAATATATCAGAAAGCCAACATAATAACATTCTTAATAGCTAACATTTCCTGATATTATTAGTCCATTATGACGAAAACCTTTCACCAGGTGGCAGCACCAGGTTTAACGGTGCTCAACCATTATCGATAAACTACGGTTGCGTGATTTTTGCGATAAATTTGGATGGTTTGGTCAGTTGTGGCGATGTTAAATCTGTGGGCTTATGTTTATTTTGAAGATGATAGCAATGTTCTTCTTCTTCTTATATACATGTATACTTGCGGGTATGTCAGAACTCTATCCAGTGACACACACGCACACACACACACCATGATAAAATACGTTCATGTAATATGTTATTAGATCTAAATCATTACTCTAATGGGATTGTTTTCCCATTAATCTTCATCAGAATTTAGATCATATTCGGGTTCGAATCCGACTTGTAGCTGTGTTTTTGTGATGTTTCCTTCGACTATGTGTTCCAGGGATGTTTATTAACTATATATATATATATATATATATATATCTCGAGTCAGACCAGTGCTGAATCTAAACAAGCAATAATTAACTCTTATCTTTATCCAAGAGATAGTATTTCTTTAAACTGTAGTCATCCCATCAGAGATAAAGGTACGTAAGTCATCATGACATCCGACTACCACGACGAGTGTCTATCAGGACTTCCTGACCATCAGGCCATTTAACAATCAGGACATCTACCGTAAAAAATAACCGACGTCTGGTAACAACAAGAGACCATCGAAACATCTACGTGAAATGACATCAGTATAGAATGACATCCATCATCAGGATATTTCTTAATAGGATATACACCATCAGGACATATGTATAGAATGACATCCATCGTCAGGATATTTCTTAATAGGATATACACCATCAGGACATAGAAAAACATCCATCATCAGAACACCTTTGATAAAGATATTTACCATTAGGACATCTCTTAAAAGGACACTCAACATCAGGAGAACTCTAAAAAGGATATCCATCATCAAGACATCTGCATAAAAAGGACATACGCCATAAGGACAACTGCACAGAATGACACCCATCTTCAAAACATCTCTTTAAAGGACAACCATCATGAGCAAGTCTCTTAAAGGGCAGCCACCATCAGGAAAGTTCTTAAAAGGGCATCCTTATCAGGACAGTTCTTAAAAGGGCATCCACCATCAAGACATCACTGAAAAGGACAGCGACCACCAGGAAAGATCTTAAAAGGGCATCCACCATCAGAACATTTCTGAAAAGGAAATCCACCACCAGGACATCTCTTAAAAGGATACCCACCATCAGGACATCTCTTAAAAAGACATCCACCATCAGGACATCTCTTAAAAGGGCATACACCACCAGGACATCTTCTAAAACGATATCCACCATCAGCACATCTCTTAAAAAGACATCAACCATCAGGATATCTTTTAAAAGGGCATACACCATCAGGACATCTCTTTAGAGGATATCCACCATCAGGACATCTCTTAAAAGGACATCCACCATCAGGATATCTTTTAAAAGGGCATACACCACCAGGACAGTTCTTAAAAGGGCATCCATCATTAGGACATCTTAGGACATTATGTCCATCTTGAGAACGCTAACACAAAAGGACGCTCACCATCAGAAGACCCTGATAACAGGACATCCATCATGAGGACACCAGGACATCGAGACATCCTTAAGGTTGCTGACCGACTTTATTTCTACATCAAATCGACGTCCCCGCCATTCCGTTAGAATAATAACAACAAAAGAATTGAAGAAAAATTGAACAATAACAAGAGACGACGTCCGTTACATGATGTCAAATCAATCTTCCATCCGACCGACATCCGCTTTTGACAGCTTCCTTCATAAAATGTCAACAAAACAAAACACATTCGCACTTTTCCAGCGTCTGTGTTTTATCCACAAATGTTCGTCAAAATCTTAAATAAACTCGTCAGCGGATAATTATGGCTTCATGGAGTCGAATTTCTCGATTAAATATGGATACCATCTGTGGTAGTAGGGCACTTGGTGTCCGATAGAGGGCGCCTTTTTTTCTGCTCACATTTTTGCACTAAATTTCAATTGATGTTTCACATGAAATTTATATTGATTGGTAACTGGAGCAATTTCGGTTATATATAGTTTGGGCGTGTGTTTGAGTGTGTGTGTGTGTGTGTGACACACGGCTAGATACACTGGAATAGAGAATACAAGATATGGACAATTCATCAGGGCAACAAATGCTTTATTGTTTTGTCAAATGTCCACCGACAAATCTATCTATCTATCTATATATTATCTTTTTGTCTGTTTCTCTGTCTGCATGCCTGTCTGCCTGCCTGCCTGTCTAACTACGCAAAGAAAAAAGGAATAATTTTTAGTTGAAATATAATGATGAAATAATTTTAAATTAATACCATTAATATAATATGAAACGTTGAGAAATAGAAATTATACGGACAGGCAGACATGGAGAGACACGCACGCACATATGCAAGATTGCTCGCACGCACGCACAGACTGACACACACATGTCGGTGCGCATGCGTTCGCGAGCCAGTCGATCTTAATCGCATTAAAATGTCTCAACACGTGTTGGTGCTGACCTTAACGTGTTTGTTATCAGACCAACTAATCCTCGGACCCACCGCTTCAGATAAACATCCGCTGATCCTGAATAGCTCCAGACACCGATATCATTCGCCCGCCGACACACCGACGATCCCATAATCCGACAATTCTCGTCACGGCAGCGTCCGCCTTATTGAACGATTATACGGGCTTCCCGCCTCGGCTCCGGAATGGCCGGGCATCGATTCTGGAAACATTCCGGATCGCTCATAATAAACGTTTTTAAAACAATAACAAACCTCTGGATATTGTGTTTAGGATGCGGCGGCAGCGGGGGACCATCCCGAAGACCTCCCAGAAGATGGGAGCTGTAGCCGGGTGCGGCGGGGGGGGGGGGCCTATGTTGTATACTATTGACGTACAATCGTACCATTCGTTCATCACGTGTCGTCTGCTTCGAGAAACGGCGAGAATTGACTTTATAACGAGATAAAGATGTTTCTCGGAGATTTGAGCTGAAGTTTCACTCGGCCACATGTGTTTAACATGGAGCCGAGCAGGAGGAGAGGGGGGCACCCGTTAGGTGGCGCTCGTAAAAATGCTCGACACCGGTAACACAGGTATCGGGTTACCTGGAGCGGGGTGGCCTATTGGGTGGGGGTGGATTCGGTTTAGGGGTTGGGTGGCCCGTGTGGGGCGGCAGGAGGCCTCTAGGTGGGATACCGGGCTCTATCGCGGACGATTTGCGTTGATTACAGTGTAAACATGGCATCCGAATGGCGAGCGGGAGCGCTCCCAGAGGGCGCCCCGCTCGTGAGGGTAGCACGTGTTTCGCATCGGCGAAGCTATGGAGACACGAGCACACAGGTATAGTAACAGCAGCGGGATCGCTCGCACAAGCACGCAGAAATGCGCGCGCGCGGGCGTACACACACACGCACACACACATGGGGAACGAAAACAGCGATTGGCATAATCTTAACACATTCTAATATGTATCAAATGTCAGAACGTTTAAAATTTTGAAAACCACACAAGTTGAGAAGAGAGAGATAGAGACAGAGAGGGTTCTAGACTGGACAGTGATGAACAGAGAGATAGATAGATACATAGATATATAAATAGATGGACGGATAGATAGAAGGATAGATTAAATATAATAAGATTTATATATATATCATGATGACATTAATTATGTTAATGATGTGAAGAAGAACAACAAAAAAGGATGTGCGCATTGATTAAGTGTCTATTAACATGCCGTGTATATATATATATATATCTCAGAACCATGAAAATGTGAGATAGCACCTTTTGGTTGTCACAGGTCGATATATAACACTATCTTTTATGTGGTTGATACTGCGCTATATAAATAAATAATTATATATATATATATATATATATATATATAGAGAGAGAGAGAGAGAAGCGGACGATATGGATTACACGAGGAAGTCTATTCCGTTTCCTTATCATCCCCCCTTCCTAATCCCTCTTCCCTACGGAGGGCCATACCGGATTATCTCAGGAAGCCCCCCCCCCCGCTTGAACTCAAGGTTAAACTGTTGACGCGTTATCATTGTTTAAAACGTGCCCACAACGAAACATCCACAAGCCGTCGGTTAATTCGAATTCGGCGAGTTTTTCACCTGCTCCAAAACAGGATGTTCTCTTAATTGACTTGTAGGAGGTGATCGTCGGGGAGCGGGAAAAACAACATCTCCCCCTACCCGTTAACTCCCACCTCGCCAATTACTTATGGGACAAAAATCATATGCTTTGTGTGTGTGTGTATGTGTTTGTCTGTGCGTGCCTGTCCCTGACTGTGTGTGTGTGTGTGTTGCCAATAATTACTTACTCTGCCACCTGTCTGCACTCGGTTACATATTAATCTAGCCCCAGCTGTGGTCGGTCCATTAAGGTAAGTTTTTTTAAGGTTTTGTTTTTGGTGATTTTTTAAAATAATTTACAAAACGCGGACGGGACCGGATCCTGTGACTTCTTTGAACGCGGACGTACGTGCTTAATAATAAATACAAACTATTGTCATTTTAAAAATATCCACAGGTGATGCCGACGTGGGTCGGGGCGGGGGGAATGGTTGGTCACCTTTTAGATTTAGCCTTGGAATCGAATCTCCGTCCTAGATGTTCGGGATCGCCTACACTACCGATGTTATTATTATTATTATCTTTATTATTATTATTATTATTATAGTACGTTTATTATCATAATGACGTAACCTAGGCAACACTATAACTTTGCAAACCTTTATGCAACATGAGATAGTATATTAACTGGAGACACCAGATTAATCATCTCCCAGAATATATAACATCTGTTTTAACAATAGAAATATTTAAATCCAACTTGCAAACATATCTATTTTATCTTGCTATTGATGCCATCTCCTAATAATGTTGATTCTTATATATATATATATATATATATATAAACATAATTATCAGTGATAGGTAATATTATAATTTGAATAGTTAAAAAGTTATCTGGAATAATAACTAATATTATTAATATTGCCGTCGTCGTGGTATTGGTCGTAGTAGTCTGCTTCCT
>JAODUP010000938.1:0-122500 GCA_025642065.1 Paralvinella palmiformis | reverse complement strand
CCCAGGTACCATTTAGACGAAAGACATTATTATTCAAATCAGCAACAGATTCCATTTCATTGGAAAATAAACACACTAATGTCAACATCAGGCTATAGAGAGAGAGAGAGAGAGAGATCGTTTTTCTGTTAAACCTCAACAGAACCCAACTCGACCATCGCCCCAGCGTCCTACATACCCGATTCCAACTTCTATTGAGAGCTCGGCAAATAGGTGTCGAGCGGTCCACCGTTTTGTAGCAAATCATTTCAAATTGTATTACTAACTGTAGAAATGTACAAGCTGACGCCACCCATCCATTCATTCAGCCGCCAACGCGCCCGCCCGGCCGCCCGCCCGCTCGCGCGCGCACACACAGAGTTCCGTCAAATGCTTTCGGCTAGTCAACGAAGTACGACGACGCTCGGAAAATGGCCTTTGAAACTGTTCCGAGTCGTTCTCTATCGCGATCATTGTTGTTGCCGATCGAGCGTCGCCGACGACAAATATTTGATCAGATTCTGTATCGCTTTTAATAGCTCTTTTGTGAACTGGCACCGATTCTTCTGCGACGCTCAACGAGCCCTTGACAGTCGCGGTTAGTTTTGACGAAAGAAAGTATAAGCTAGAAATAACCAACCAACCAACCAACCAACGAACGAATGAATATCTTTAGCCGTTCTATTCCACGTCCTTTTGTGCGGTCGGCGAACGTCCAAATTAAGTTAATACATCTGTATACTACATCTGATTGTACTCGTTTACGGACGCGGGACTTGTCGTCGCCGAAAATGAAACAATTTGTTTGCGCTGTCACCTCGTCTATAGTATACGAGCCTCGCTCCTCGCAGAAATTGAAAACGACTCGAAGGGGCACGAATCCACCACCGTATAACCTCGCCGAATTATTGTTATTTGTACAGCGCCTTTGAATGGCTCCTGCTAGTAAGGGCGCTTTATTGAATATACAATTATTATTATTATTATTATTATTATTATAACCCCCGATCGATCTCGGCCAAATCTGGCAAGCACGTATACGGCTCAGTGGGCGAGCGGATCAGGCGGATGCATTCGACTGATGGCTGAAACATCTGAAAGATGCAGCCAAATTTGGAATTCATTCCATGCAGCGATCTGGTAATCTCCAGTTCAGTTCTGCCATGGGACAGTATGCAACCTGCTCTGAGATATACTGATTTGTCGATGTCGGCAGATAGAAACCAAGGATGGTGGTCGGAAGAAGATTTCCCAACTGTTTGCATTATGTCCAATGTGGCTTCTTGTTGGTGCCTTCGAGACAACAAATGGCGTCGAATCGAGGAAGGTTACCACATCCTTTAAGCCAGTTACCAGTCTACTATAAAGGGGGCCTTAGAGTTGGGAGTTTGTTTCTGGAGGCAGCCTTTAGGGTCGAATATTCCAGGTGCGACCAGCAGTCAGGTTAGACAAAGCACTCACTCACTCACTCACTCACTCACTCACTCACTCACTCACTCACTCACTCACTCACTCACTCACTCACTCACTCACTCACTCACTCACTCACTCACTCACTCACTCACTCACTCACTCACTCACTCACTCACTCACTCACTCACTCACTCACTCACTCACTCACTCACTCACTCACTCACTCACTCACTCACTCACTCACTCACTCACTCACTCACTCACTCACTCACTCACTCACTCACTCACTCACTCACTCACCAGTATCAGATATTTTAGTAATTAAATAAATACTCCAATCGAGTAGGTTCAAACCAAAGCCTTAGCCGGACACACACACACACACACACACACACACACACACACACACACACACCACCACACACACACACACACACAGAGAGAGAGAGAGAGAGAGAGAGAGAGAGAGGATTACAGAGAGAAAGAAAAAGGCACTACCCACCATCGTCGCGTCGACTTTCAGTATTTTGGTAATAAATACACCCATCCAAATCATCCACCCCCCTATGCCGACATGTTTTTAGCTACAGACGAATCACAGAAGCCGAAGTAGCAAACTCAATCCGGCGCGGGGACTGCCTTTTCCGGATACGCGACGGGAGGCTTCATTTACACATCGCACATCGTTAACTCTCCCGAAGACTTAATTTTCAGACAGGAGTTATTTGTATACGTTAACGAGAGCAATTACGGGTTGAAAGAAGCAGGGTGCGAGTTCGGAGAGGGGGGGGGTTCGAGGGAGAGTGGGAGAAAAGGGTGGGGGAGCGCTAAGGGAGAGGTGAAACATTAATACCTGGTAATGTTTTAACAACACAGAACAATGATAAAAGCTGGCCGACTGATAGAGCGAGAGATCTTCTGCGCCATTTACAGATCAGCTGGTCGCCGCGGGGAGTGGGGATCTCACGCCTTTACGATCGGCGTAAGATCTCGAAACTGGTCGGGCCGCGCTCCCCGGTGAGCGCGTGTTCTAGGTATTACTGATTCAACTGGCAATAGCCCGGATCAGGCGGATGTCTGCGCCGGAGAGGTGGCAAGCTGCGCCACCGATCCCGAATCCCACGTCGGCATGGGGAGCGGCAATCCCGAAACAAGTACGATCGAATTACTGGAAACTTATGTATAATCCCTCGAGTGGTCCATCTGTTGACGGGGCACGTGGGGGGAAATCCACCCCCTCACCGGACCATTCCCCTCCCAAAAACACGTAGATAGCCGTCCACTTTGTGCTTGGACGATCGCTTTGAAGGCCCGCGCGGATCTCGCCTCAGGCCGCAAGCCGATCTGGATCAGATCTGGAATGGCCCGTTGATTGACAGTGTATCTGTCTGCCGGAGCTGGCGTGCTCGCTAATAACCCGTCTCAGCTGGCCGGATCCAGTTTCCGGCCCGCTAAATGTTTACTTGTATAAATGTTATAATTCGAGTCCTACTCTCGCCTGGCCCGCAGATACGCGTCGGTGCACGGATCCTCTTTTTTAGGCCCCGCACCATCCCCCGGTCAGGCACGGGGGGTCTCCGGCGAAAACGGCGGCCCGCTTTCTAGGAAAACGGGGCGAAACCGGCGTCCGGATTGATTGATTTGTTTTGCTTTCGACCAGCCGCTAGAACTCGATCCGCCAGCGATCGGCGCAACGACGCTACGCAACTCGCCGTTCCGGATCGGGGCCCCGGATTGGGACCCGGCCGCGTCGTCGGCGGTTTTCACGGAAAGCGCCCCGGAACCGGACTGGTCCGGGGTAGCGGGCGTTACTGTTAAGACGCGCGGATTCCTACTCGCGGGCTCCCGGGGCCGGCTCTTATTTTTCTCGGACGGATTCGTCTGGATGAAGGTGTGTTCCGGACCGAGTGGCGATATACAATCCGCTCCTGTTTGTACCGTCACACGATATTCGTATTCACCGAACACAAGCGATCACTTTGATTCGGCGGCGATACGAAAACAAATGGCGAATAGACCTGGAAGTATACTGTGTCGATATTGGTACGGATTGGGGATGGCCGAATAGACCCGTTCCGGACTAAGGGGGGGGGGGAATTCGGCGAGGTGTTGGCGCTGTTCGGTGGGAAGACTAGCTTGGTAATATTGTCAGCGGAATTAGATAGTGATATGGCGGAAGATTTTATTTTGATGAAATTTCCATGTATAATTATGTTTTAGAAAGCCAGGAATAGTAATCCTCACCATCACACCACGCCTTATATATATATATATATATATATATATATATATATATATATATATATTATAAGGCTTTTATTGTGAAGATTTCCGTTTTCTTTCTAAAACATACTGTATAGATTTCTTAAAGGTTTCACACTATTATTATAGGGGGGGGGGGATATAAGGGTAATATACACCAGATATCGTCGTGCGGCGAAATGCTACATTTCTGAGACAAGGATATGTTACATTAAAGTGAGGATCGGTGAGTTAAGGTAAATATATAATGTCTTACGAACAATCGCAAAGAAAATATTTTTTCTTGGCGTGATATACGAAACGAAAGGTGTGACAATGACACGTACTTGTCGTCCTTCTCCGTCTAATTGATGACTCACAGGATGGTAATACGTTACCACAGAATTGTATGCATTGCTGCTTAAGATAGACATTGACCGTTATACGTTAATGCGTAACACAACCACGGATTGTACTAGATTATTGTATAACGTAGAAGACTGTATAACAGGATCATGGACTATAATACGTTACTGTGTAACACTAACATGGAATGTAATATATTATTAATTAATTTAACCATGAAATGCAATGAGTTATTACGTAGCCTAAGTCGGAGGTCACACAGGTCAACGGGACAGGTTAATATTACCAGTACTGGCTAACAACACAGGTTAACAGTACCAACACAGGTTAACAGTACCAAACTAGGTTAACAGGACTATCACAGGTCAACAGGACAGGTTAATATCACGATTTAAGAGCGCATATTAACAGCATAGGTTAATGGCACAGGTTAACAGGGCATATTACCAGTACTGGCTAACAACACAGGTTAACAGTACCAACACAGGTTAACAGTACCAAACTAGGTTAACAGGACTATCACAGGTCAACAGGACAGGTTAATATCACGATTTAAGAGCACATATTAACAGCATAGGTTAATGGTACAGGTTAACAGGGCATATTACCAGTACTGGCTAACAACACAGGTTAACAGTACCAACACAGGTTCAAAGTACCATCACAGGTTATAACAGTAATTGGGAATGTTAATGGTACGAGTAAACCGCATAATTTAGCAGCACATATTAACAACACAAATTAACAACACAGATAATCAGCACAGTATGAGATCGCAGGTTAATAGTAACAACACATGGTAACACATTGAGTTAGCAGCGCAAGGTAACAACAACGCAGATTAACAACACGAGTTACCGAAATAGCTGTAGTAATCCATGTTTGATCCTGACTAATATAGGATTCCACTCGGAACACCACAGAGTTATGCCAATCCGTGTTGTATCCCTATAGTTAGGACAGTCTGAATTTGGGGCTCTTTTGGGGATGGGGTGGGGGGGGGAGGGGTCATTGATTGAACATTGGTGAATCGGTTATGACCTTTATCAGCATGACCCTCCATGGGAAGTTGACAACAGCGCTTCGGTGTACGGGTGATGATTATGTCTTTTTAATATGGAAGTACTTAGATTAGAAAACAACAACAACAGCCGCAGTAGCAACGACAACAACAATAACAGCAATAGTAATAGCATTAATAATAATAATAATAAAATAATAAATAGGACGAAAAAGTAATGTAACAACAACAACAATAAGAACAACAACTATGAAAAGGGAAAAAAATAAGGAGAATAAATAAGGAGAAAAAATAACAACAACAATAACAACAGTAACAACAACAACATCAACAACAATCACAACAATCACAACGACGTCCAGTGATCAAAACACACTTCAGTTTTGTAAACAAAATAAAGAAAATATGATTACAAACTTAAAATATTGATAATTAAAATTATATTAAAGACATAAATCATACTGACGTCATAGTTATTGACTTCTCTATAACAATATCACCGATAAGATGTTATGTTATAGTGATGTCACACTGATAACATGTTATCTTATAGTGATGTCACACTGATAACATGTTATCTTATAGTGATGTCACACTGATAACATGTTATCTTATAGTGATGTCACACTGATAACATGTTATCTTATAGTGATGTCACACTGATAACATGTTATCTTATAGTGATGTCACACTGATAACATGTTATCTTATAGTGATGTCACACTGATAACATGTTATCTTATAGTGATGTCACACTGATAACATGTTATCTTATAGTGATGTCACACTGATAACATGTTATGTTATAGTGATGTCACACTGATAACATGTTATCTTATAGTGATGTCACACTGATAACATGTTATCTTATAGTGATGTCACACTGATAACATGTTATCTTATAGTGATGTCACACTGATAACATGTTATCTTATAGTGATGTCACACTGATAACATGTTATGTTATAGTGATGTCACACTGATGCCATGTTATCTTATAGTGATGTCACACTGATAACATGTTATAGTAATATCAAACTGATAACATGTTATCTTATAGTAATGTCACACTAATAACATGTTATCTTATAGTAATGTCACACTGATAACATGTTATGTTATAGTAATGTCACACTAATAACATGATATCTTATAATAATGTCACACTGATAACATGTTATCTTAAAAGTCAAAACATTCTGACAGAAATATCTCTGGAGAGAACATCCCGTATTAGAAATCCCCCCCCCCTATCTTTGTGTGTGTGTGTGTTTGTGCGTGCAGCTATTTGTTTGGGTGCCTACATGAGTGTGTGGAAACATATGCGTTTATTTGGGTGTGCATTCGCGTGTGAATGTATTCTTCTGTGCCTATACTTACGTACGCACGTCTCTCCCTCTCTCGCTCCCTCCCTTCCCACTCCCCCCCTCTCTCTCTGTGTGTGTGTACGCATGCGCGGATGAATGAGGACGTATTTACGTGTTCCTGTTTATCCATCCGTCCGTCCCCCGGTCCATTCGTCTGTTTGTCCGTCCGTATATCTGTCCTTATATCTCTGCCTGTCTCAGTCATCACCCAGCCGAACACACATAACGCACGTATTCCACGCACTCCCGGAGTGACGTCACCACGGCCAGCCGACGTCATAAACGTACCTTTGTCGTGGTTCAAATATTTACAACTCGCCATCTTTATAATTAACCTCATCCTCGATGTTCGGGGTTTATAAGTTATCATATATCTCAGGTAAATAAACTCTCGGCTCTCACTGTCATTATACATCGTGATCGTTTCTGACAGATCTAAGGCTACACTCCGTTTGTTGTCATTGTATACGTGATTTCTTAGAGGGAATCACGGACACCCGAGGGGTGGCGTTTAGTCGGCCACCCTCCGGGGGGGCTTTAAAGGAAGCCCCCCCCCCCCAACCACAGCCCTGCCGACTCCGCCGCAGCGTCTATAACACGCGAGAGGTATTTTTTGGGGGTTACCGGTTGAAACGTGATCGGGTTAAAAACACCGACAACAAACAGCTTAAAGGGGTACCAATTGTCATTCTTGGGATTGCCCTTCAGATCTTTGTCCTAGTCATCATCATCATCATCACCACCATCATCATCATCGTCGTCGTCGGCGGCATCATTCTCATCATCGTCATCATCTGAAGAGATTTTCCATCAGCTACCAAGCGTGGTCTGTCATTGACCGACACACGCCAACCAACTCGGGGTCGCGTGCATCCGTCCGTGCGTGCGTGAAGGACACCCCCATCGGCGGGTGTGTACGGGACGAGTCCCGCTGGGCATCCCAGGGTCCCGGGACTGGAGAGAGTGTCAGGGGCTGGCGGGCCAGTGGGGCAGTGGGGCGTAAAAAATATTGACTATTAGAACCGGTATCGGACGAGAATAGTAGCTAATTACGTATTGACATACCTCGGGGTTGTTAATGAGTGGAGAGTTAAACCGCATGAGCTATTGTAGGGTAAAGAACAGAAGGGAGGGGGGGGGTTGAGGTCGGCGATGTGATCCGGTTGAGGGTTTGGTGGGAAACGTTTACGGGAAGGGTCCATTTAGCGAGCAAAGACCCCCCCCCCACTTCCGATAAACGGTTAAATTGGACCTATTTTGGTACCAATTAGTTCAGTGCAATAATAATAGAAAAAATGTTATATAAAATTTGCATAGCTCCTTATTTTGTATATTAATTATCATCGATTAGGTATAGAGTTGGGGGGGGGGAAGCACCGGGCCAAGGTGATGTCCTGGTGAAGGGTTGCTGTTTATTTCTGTATGTCTGTCTGTCTTTAGTAATAAAACTATACTACTACTGCTTCTACTACTGCTACTACTGCTACTACTACTACTACTACTACTACTATTACTGCTGCTGCTGTTGCTGCTACTACTACTACTACTACTACTACTACTACTACTACTACTACTGCTCCTGCTCCTGCTGTTGCTACTTCTACTACTGCTACTACTACTACTACTATTACTGCTGCTGCTACTACTACTACTACTATCACTACTACTTCTACTACTACTACTACTACTACTACTACACCTACTACTACTACTACTACTACTATTAATGCTACTGCTGCTGTTGCTACTACTGATGCTACTACTACTACTAATACTGTTGCTACTACTACTACTACTACTACTATTAATGCCACTGCTGCTGTTGCTACTACTTATGCTACTACTACTATTACTATTACTACTACTACTATTACTGCTGCTGCTACTACTACTACTACTACTACTACTACTACTACTACTGCTGATATACTACTACTACTACTACTACTATTAATACTACTGCTGTTGTTGCTACTACTGCTACTACTACTACAACTACTACTACTACTACTAATACTGCTACTACTAGTAATAATAATAATAATAATTATAGCAACATCAATACCAGGTAGAAGGTTCTACATACCTTGTGTTTATTACAGATATAGCCACTATCCAGATACAATATTAGTATTTATTTGACTGTTCCAGATGTGTGAGTTAGATCTGGACTGGGTCAAGTCGGGGTCAGGCCTGGTCGATCCAGACTGGAATAATATAAGGTCACTGTGATGATCATGGCAGTGTTTTGGAGGAAGAAGAAGAACAAGATGCTGATAATAACAATAATAATAATAATAATAATAATATGATGATGATGATGAAGATGATGATGATAATAATAATAATAAAAATTATTCTACTATTGTCTCTGGGATGTTTCATCCAACACAAGAAGGCTTCGGCCTACTCATCTCATTTGTGTTGGAGATCTTCACTCGGCTTTATGTCCTGGGGTTGACCTGCGCTTAACTATACCACTCACTGACTGACTGACTGACTGACTGACTGACTGACTGACTGACTGACTCTATCAATCTGTTGATTGATTGATTAATTGATTGCTTGATTAATGATGATGATGATGATGATGATGATGATGATGATGATGAAGATCATACACGAAATAAAAGTCACTAAATAAAAGCAAATGTGCTTAGAGAATGACTTATGTAAAGTTATTAACCTAGATGAACTATTCTAAAAACGTAAATGAATAACAGCCACAACAACAACAACAACAACAACAACAACAACAACAACAACAACAACAAGACTAAAATCTACATCAATGAGATAAGATTATTGACAAAACATTCTTTTTACTTGAACATCCCGATATTTTCTTTTTGACGATCCATATAAAGTTAGAAGACGTCGAAACTTTCTGCACCAAGTCCTTCTCGTTGGTGTCCTAAAAACAAAACCATTCATCATTCATCGAATCCGGAACATCAGTATCATCATCATCATCATCATCATCGTCATCGCCATCATCAGCAGCAACCACAACAACAACAACAACAACAGCAGCAATCACAACAACAAAGCAGCCGCCGCCTCCAATATGAATCAATCTGTCCGGATCTCGAGTGTCACGACGATAGCTTGTCAAATTAATGTGTCCGATTAACTAAATCGTTGGCCGCGAGATGTCGCCATGCGAAATAGCAGCCTCCCCCTCCCAAACCCGTAACCACCCCCCCCCCACTCTCGCCCAACCTCCTGTCAGATTCAGGACGCTGACGTCACTAGCACGTGACGTGATCGGAGAACGCCGCCAGATTAATGGCGGTCAACTGGCTCGTCATTCCTCCGGCCACTGGCGAGGCCAATAGAAACGGCATTCTTCACGTCGGGACTCGGGCGTTCTCCTCGCTAATGCCTTGTCCTCGGAGGCACGGAAGAGGCATTGGCCGCGGCGAGCGGACACTTCAATGGGCCGGCGCCGAAATGAAATTGTAGATTAGCGTGTTTCATTTCTGTGACGTCAGCGCTCGCTGACGTGTACGCCGACATCACGTGGTCGGCCCGGCTTGTTCGGCTGTCGGCCGATAGATGGCGCCATTCACCGTCGCCGTGATGTATGGCTGTGCGTCGGTGACAGATCAAATGTCGAGGGAAAGAGGCGACCTCCGTTTTGTAACAAGATAAATTACGTCATTAGAATTTAGCTGGCGGGATATTTATTGATGATTGCTCGGATTAATTCTGATAGGGTTATGGTTATATAAATCGGTGCCATGCATACGTGTGCGTGCGTGGCCATGCGTAAACACACACACACACACACACACACATACACACACACACACACACACGCACACACGCATCACATTCGCACATATATATATATATATATATATATATATGCACACACACACACACACA
Organism: Paralvinella palmiformis; assembly: GCA_025642065.1. NCBI lineage: Eukaryota > Metazoa > Annelida > Polychaeta > Terebellida > Alvinellidae > Paralvinella > Paralvinella palmiformis. The sequence goes on along the minus strand of JAODUP010000938.1, from coordinate 112,222 downwards.
CACACTCACGTACACACATATATAAATATGGATATATATATATATATATATATATATATATATATATATATATATATATATATATATAGAGAGAGAGAGAGAGAGAGAGAGAGAGAGAAAGAGAGAGTTGTATAGATAGATGGACAGGTAGATATATATATAGATAGATAGTTATCAGATAGATATATAGATAAACAAATAGATAGATAGATAGATACATATATATATATATATATATATATATATATATATATATAGAGAGAGAGAGAGAGAGAGAGAGAGAGAGAGGGGGTGTGTGAGAGTGAGACAGAGAGAGAGAGAGGAGGGTGGAGAGAGGGAGAGAGAGAGAGAGCGCGAGATAGATAGATGAGATAGATGAGAGAGAGAGAGAGAGAGAGAGAGAGAGAGAGAGAGAGAGAGATTCTTTATGTTATAATCGTGTCCATGCCGTAACTTCACCATTCGTCAATATCTACTTCAATTATTGACACACGTTTCCTTGCCGATAACCACGTGATTACTAGTCACGTGATAGAGATAGGCGGCCACACAGTAACGTGTGTTGTATACAAACATTGCAACACGTGGAAGGCATCTCGGAGTTTTATTCGCAAACCGGAAGTGTTTAGCTAACAACCTGTAACATTTTATTGCGCAGACGATATATGATTTGAAGCGACCCAAGAATGCTGTGTTTATAACAACAATATGTCGAATGGCTACAGATAAGAGAATTTGAGCCGTTTGCTGATAAAAGTTTGACACATTTTGATGGGAACAAAAAAAAACAACAACTCGTCTTACCCTGCTTCTTGGTAAATTCTGGGAAACGTTGTATTAATTTCGAAGATGGATTGTTTCCCGCAGCTCGCACGCACGCACCCAGGGACGCAAGCAAGTACTCACGAATACAATTGTTTAACAGTGTCAGATAACGTACTGGCACACAAATTACGAATATAGCTTCTCTACGATTCATCAGGACGCTGAATCCGGAGAGGAGACTTTTATAATGAGAAGTGTAATGTCCCTAAACGTCAAAAAGTAATTTGTGATATCTCAGACAGATAGACGGACGGACGGACGGACGGACGCGCGGGTGGGCAGGCAGGCAGGCAGGCAGGCAGGCAGGCAGGCAGGCAGGCAGGCAGGCAGGCAGGCAGGCAGGCAGGCAGGCAGGCAGGCAGGCAGGCAGGCAGGCAGGCAGGCAGGCAGACACCTACATGGAGCAAAATATGTCAAACATAAACATATAAATGTTTATGTTGCTACTGTTCGACCATTTGTTGCCAACAAGATTGCTTAAAGTTGTTCAGACCTAGAAGAGACATACGAAGAGCAAAGATGTCCGCTATATTTCTACAATGTTCTATATAGACTGATAACAATCCTCCAGGAAATATGTTTACAGATAGAGAAGGTGCCCAGAAATTGTCACCATAAAACTGGTAATCTCTCGACTCTGGATAACAACAATTTACATCCAGAAAACCAATCGGCAACTGTAGGAGTCGTCTTCGCCTTGTTATCTTATCACTGAAGTGTGAGATGCTTATAAACTACGCCCAGTCAGACCACAACAATTGCTTCTCTGATGAATATGACTGCTCCAATCGCAGAAGTTAGAGATGAGATTAATAAGTACCTGGTTAGTTAACGCGCACCCCATTCATGCACAGGCGCATGCACAGGCACAGGCGCAGGCATTACGTAAAACTTCCCTGAATTAGGGATTCGGTTTATCGTAGAATCATGCAATTGCTAAGTTTGTATTCTCCGGGCCAGCGCCTTTTCACTCACTCGTTAGTCACACATACACAGACAAACACATACACGTGCATGCGCGCACACACAAACACACGCACATAAGTGACAAAACGTTTAGCTACCAATTATGCCACGCCCATGTAGTTTGGGGCGGAGCTTAGCCCGCAGGCTCGCCACGTACTAACCAATCAGCTCGCGTCTGTTCACGTCAATCACTCGGATTTAAGTAACTTGTATCAGTAGCTATCTAGCTATCCGTCCGTCCGTCCGTCCGTCTGTCAGTAAGGTAACGCCGACTAGCGGCTAATGCTACTTTGTATGTTAACCGACTTAGAAAAAGACACCAAACTTACGAGAGAAGCGGCACCTAGCGGACGTAGAACGAGCTCCGGGAGTGTGAATAGCAGGAGGTGATATTTTGACCGTTCTAACGTCGTCTGGACGAAGTCACCGACCGTTCGGGATCGCTCGTGACGATAACCAGGTCATCGAATCTTCTGGACCCGATTACGCCAACACGTGGCGGACTATCGATGAGACATGATCCATATTGATATCCGGCCATTGACGATCCAGAATTGATCTACGGTTGTGGCGGGTGAGAAGAGTCACTTTTGCAAACGGACGAAACGCTCGTCGAAAAGATCTGGACAGTTCGCTCCAGACGCCAGCCGCGCACGCGCACCCACGTACACACGTACGCAGGCACGTATCAGCACACGCCGATATGAGCGCCACCGTGTCGACGGAAGAGCTGGTCGCAAGATCCGGATCGGCGGAGACGTCGACAGCGGTGCCGTCGGCGCCGCCGTCACTTTCCGGATCGGGGCCAATCTTCATCCGGGGTCCGGAACGCTATCCCAGGACGCCCAAGTGTGCTCGCTGCCGGAACCACGGCGTCGTATCAGCGCTGAAGGGTCACAAGAGGTACTGTAGGTGGCGTGACTGTATGTGTGCCAAGTGTACGCTGATCGCAGAGAGGCAGCGGGTTATGGCCGCCCAGGTGGCGCTGCGGAGACAACAAGCGCAGGAGGAGAACGAGGCTAGAGAACTTGGACTGTTATACGGGCCCAATGGACTTCTCCAGTATAATCCGCCAGGGGCCACCACCAACGATACAGTCCGCGGATACAGTCTCGATCCGGGCATGATACGCCAGATCCAGGAGAAACGCGAGCTGGCAAAGGATCCGGGAGACGACGATAGTACCGAATTAGGTATGAATTCTAGCGGATGGAGGGTGGTGTTTTTGTTGTATGAATGGGGTTCGTTGATTTGTTATAAATGGGCTGGGGATAGGCTGAGAAGGGGGTGAGGAGGAATGCGCGTGCATGTGTTTACGTCTGTGCCTGTATGTGTACATGAGTATGTGTCTATCAGCAGCTTCCCTTAAAAAAAACACTTGAATCCGAAAGTTTTATTATTTATTAATTTATTTGAATTATTTAAGGCAAATATACATTTTAAATATAAATTAAAGGCTAATATTTATTTCGTCCATATATATATATATATATATATATATATATAATAATACGTGCTTTGCGCTACTTGCATATATATATATATATATATATATATATATATATAATCTATGGGGTTTATATATATATATATATATATATATATATATATATATATTTACTCCATAGATTATAAATAAATATGCTGGGTGTAATTAATACATGAAGTATATTTATTATTCATAACTATAATCATATTTTTTAATCTCGGCATCCTTCCGATTTTACATTAAACAAGATTACGTCAACAATCAATATTTATTACTCACTCGGGTGATCTGTTTATGATTGGAGATATCACGGCGATTGTCTCCGCCGAGTGACACATTTCGCCGTCAAAGGTGCCGACCTTATATAAATAATTGTCTATTTGTTGTCAAACATGGCGCTTCCTGTCTATTACGGGATCGTTTTATCAATAAGCGCCTCTCCACGAGAACGACGTCCCCGGTGACAATGTTATCTTGCCCGTAGACCCACCCACCGGGTCGTAATTACTCGATACCTATTGTAATTAATTAGCCGCCATTCCAAAGGCCAATTACGAGTCACTCGAAATTTTTCCCCCATCCCCCCCTAAACATCACCCTTTCCTCATCATCGACATTGTTTCTATGCTGAGTGGCGCGCGGGGGGTGATCCAGATTTCTGCCCGCCTCAGCCGATTTCTCGGAGGAAATGATTCCAGGAAATTGTAATGTTCTCAGAAGAGCCAGACTCGGCTGGGCATCTCACCGACTCGCTAACATTGAGTCAACCTTCAAACGGGAAGAGACAATGACAATCATTGTTCATATTGAACGTCGTTAGTAAGTTTCTAAACAGGCGAAGAAAAATGGACAATTTCCTATTGGCCGATGTCACGCCGCGACTACCGTAATGTCGGATGGGTGAGGGGGATTGGGTGGGCGAGTGGATTAGGGAAGACACCACGGGATAAAACGACTTCGCCTCTATAGGAGGAGCAACTGTCGTCGAGGCGAGTGACGGTTTTTTCTTCTTCTTTCTTTCTGTCGCCGCGGAAATTGGCTTCAACGCGCTTGTTGTCGATGCGTTTCCGTGGTAACGGATTGTTGTTGCCGACGATGGGAGAATGTTTGTTGTCGCGCACTCCTGAGGTCGTCGTTCGGCGTCAGTTGTCTGTCTGTCTGTGTGTTCTCTCTCTCTCTATGAAACGATGAGAACACATCTCTGTAATAAGTGAACATTTGTCTGCTTGCAGCTTCCCAATATGCAATCAATATGTAAACACACGCGCACGTGCGCTCGGCACAAACTCACATTCATATATATATATATATATATATATATATATATATATATATATATATATATATATACATATATGAGTGTGAGTTTGTGTTTGCATATTGATTGCATATTGTTTGCATATTGATTGCATATTGGGAAGCTGCAAGCAGACAAATATTCACTTATTACAGAGATGTGTTCCCATAATTTTGAAGAATCATACTCACACGGACAGAAAGGTATGTCTTTTCTCAACCTACACATAGCTTATGTTACTGCATACACACGCACGCACACACACACGCACGCACGCACGCACGCGCGTTATATAATCTAAGACGAATCAATATCTTCTGGTGAGGATATACCCCGCTACTCGTTACATAAACATCATAACAATTTGTAGCAATCATAACAACGTTTTATCTCTGGATAGACAGAATTGCCGTGATAATAATAATAATAATAATGACATTAATAATGGTAATAATAATAATTATTATTATTGTTGTTGTACAATGTTATATATTAGTTAAGTATTGACAACATCCAGCTAGTCCAAGTATTTTTACTCAAAGGGACAATTGTTTGTAAACTCATTTAAATATATATCCTCCCAAATAGTCTAATTATAATAATAAACGTAATATTTTCCCCGTCCAATTAAACTTAATTCTTCTATCGTGTCCGCGGGGATAAGCGGGCTACTCTAAGAACTTAACATTCTACCGGCGACATATCGACCTATGCGGTCATGTGCCTTACTCAGTTCAACGCGGAATAAACCGTTTCGGGTCGCCAGTTGTGGGGCGGATCTGAGAGCGGCGGACGACGAGGGAGGGGGCACGGCAGGGAGCTGGTTATGGACAGGTCTATTTACGTAAAGCTGGATACTATATTAAATAGGACGCCTCAGAACATCTCGCGGATATAGACCCCTACGTGAATCGATCCTCGCGTTATTGGCGGCCCCCGCGACGCCGGCGCGCTATGCCCGAGCCATTCCGTTCCCGCAACAAATGTAACAGTGACACGTTTTGTTGACACTGACATGTGTCAGTGGGAATGGCAACATTTATACGCCGACATCGACCTGAACCAATATCCACTGGCGTCTCCGATTACCAAACAACATCCGCTTACCTCCATTAAATAAATACATTTACCTCAAGATAATCGATTGGGAATCTTCCAAGAATTATTTACCATCTTTATATCGATCGCGAACATCGAAAAGGTAACAGAGAATTATCATTGTCTGTGTGTGCGGGGGGGGGGGTGCGTGTGTGTGTGTGTGCGGAGGGGGGGGGGGGTACGTTAGGGAGCTGTGTTAATTCAATCTGATAATTCAACAGTCTTAGAAATGTGGCATGTAGTTTTGTATAAAGGGCCGTGAAAAGGGCAAAAGATTATCTAAATGAAAGGCAAGGTAGCGTTGTTACTTTTATTATTATTATTATTATTATTATTGCTGTTGTTGTTGGTGGTTTCGTGCCGTAGTATAGCCAGTACCACAATGCGCTACAGACTTTCCAGGCATGAGATCGAATCTCAGTATTGCTGAAATCTGCGAGATATTTTATTTTTCAATCTCATTTCAGTTTCCCAAGGGAATTGATCATGAACAGAGAGTAGATATGATTATTATTATTATTATTATCATTACTGGTTCTGCTACTAAATCTACTACTGAACTATTACTACTACTACTATTGGAATATTATTATTATTATTATTATTATTATTATTATTATGTTAAAATTACTGTTATTATTAATATTTGCAGTAAGCGTTGTACATGTTGATCACAATTAAACTAGGTTTTCGTAATTTTATTTCAAATTCAATTTATTGTCCCAAAGATCAGGATCAGTGATGTCAACTATACAGGTGCTGATGTATGCCAATCCAGTCCTATAAGTGTGTACGTGTTTGTGTGTGTGCGCGCGCTCGCTCGCTCGCTTGCCCGTCCGCTCGCTCGCTCGTGTATGTGTAGCGCAGACTTATTTATATTTAATATTAGTGTTTTATATATCACTGAGTACATGTGTGCATGATTATATATTTGATTACATGTGTGTGACTGGGTGCTATATTTATTTGTGTATGAGCGTGGCTGTGTGCCTGCGTGTATGCGAGGGTGCACGTACCTGTGTCTCTGTCTGTGTAACTATCTGTTATTAGCAATTTGTATCGGCACAGCGCTTCGTGATTTACCACTTCATCGCTCACGGAACATCACAAAACACAACAGATCACAAAAGACGCCATTTTATGCCGCCGACATCGCAGACACATACATACACAGAACACCGCCATATTGCCTCGTTGCTCGGCTAAGGCAGCCATTTAAAAGGACGCCTCGCTGATCCCGAACGCCTCCGAAGCGATCTCGAACCAATTCTACAGCGCTGTCATAAATATCCAGATTCCGCCGACAATCCAGACGGCTCGCCGACGGACTTCTGATATTTTTGTCGAATCGAGCGGAAAATATGGCACATTAATCCCACCGAGCGATCTCCGGACGAATTCACGATTATTACCGAAGCGAGCAAGCGCCCGGATGTAAATGTTATACATCGAACCAGGAGGGGGTGCGCCGTCCACGTGTATGCGTATGTGCGCGTGGGGGTGGAATTCCGGGGCACTTGAAACAAATTAAATCCTGAATGCGCCCTTCTCCGAACATAAAGCACGTGTCAATAAGGTCTGCCCGGGGCCGCCATTGAACACGTCATCTAGACAGCGCCCTCTGGCTACAGATCTTTTCGCGCCTTCGATCGTCTGCTATTAATCTCTTCGGCGAAAGCTCATCAAGATAGCGACCATTGCGAGCTGACCACATAACAAATCCGATTTGCTGTCAGCGGCAGGCGATATGGCGATGACCTCTGACCGCCAAGCGATATCCGGTTGGCCTTTGACGGTGGACAGACGATCGGGGCAGCGCGCTAAATTGCGCCGCCATTTTCGTCTGCCTCTCTTGTGACGCCGTTCGAATGATCCTTAACGCGTCTAACACGTGTTACATCGGAAATGGCGTACTTGATCGGACACACACACGTAAACACACGCATGCACGCGCAAACACACACACACACACACACTGATCTTATAGTAAATATCACCGTTCCTTGTCAGCTACAGAAACATGTACTCCCATTATATATATATATATATATATATATATATATATATATATATATACATACATTTAATGATATGATCAGTGTGTCTTGTTTTGGTGAGACATTACACGTGTTTCAGCGTGAAAAGTCGCTCTGTAATAAATTCCCTGTTGAATCATCCGGAGTTTGAATTCACGGTTCGAGATTCTCTGTGCCTGTGCCTTATTATACACAGCTAAACACACACACACACACACACACACACACACACACACACACACACACACACACACACACACACACACACACACACACACACACACACACACACACACGTACGGACCAGCGTCTTTGAATGCCGACAAATTGAATGTTGGTCGATAATCGTCACTTCCGGCTGCGCGAGTGGCCGCCTCATGCACATGGCAAGTCGCGGGGAGGACCGGCGCTCGATCGGCTTCATTACAAAATCAGCGGCCATCTTGCCACACGAAGCACGTGCTTCGCCGTCATTGTCATGTTAATAACGTCGATCACCAAGATCGGATTTCAGCGGCGGCGGCTAGGTGGCGCTGGCTGCGCCGATTGTGTCCGAAGTTTATCTCGTTTCACTTCCGTCAACACTTAACGACGCCTGGGCAGATATTGTTACGTGCTTCAGCGGAGCCCCGTGACATTTTGTGTCCGATTTCGAACACATGGCTTAAATACCCTTAACGTTACCCCGATTATCGCCCAATCTCTACCACGTCTTTACTCTTATTTTGTAGAGTCGAAGAAGCGGCGAACGCAGCCACCAGAGGGAGCCACCGACCGGGTGGAAGTCAGCCCCAGCCCGAGTGACCTGCGCGTTGGTCGTGACGTCATTGACGACAACGTCGTCTCGTCGGACGGAGACGAGTCCGCGTCGCCGCCGCCCAGCATCGAACGGCGACGTCACGAGTCGACGTCATCGGTTCGAGAGGTGGCGACGTCTAGCGGCGAGCGTCACCAGGACGAGCCGGTCTCGTGCTCCTCGTCGGGATCCGCCGACTCGAGCGACGCGCGCGCACACCTGAAGCGCTCCTCTCTGGATCTGTTGATCCGGGTCTTCCCGCACATGAAGCGATCCTGTACTGCAGCTGATACTACAGGGCTGTAATGACGACATCGTATCGGCGATAGAACACGTGCTCAACGACCACGGACACACGCCAGCCGGGGTCATGGCCGCCGCCGCTGCCGCCGCCGCCGCTCCGAACATGGCACTTCCACTCGGCGTACGTCCGATGCTTGCGGCTCCCGGTTCCGGTTCGGCCGCCATTGGTATCAAGTCGGCGTTCTCACCGATCACCAGTGTGAGTGCGGCGCCGACGTCAGCGCTACGATATCCGTATCCTGGCGGACAGAGGGCGCTGCCTTTCCCACTTCCGTATCCGGCGTCATTCTTCCCGAGCCTCACTCCGATGGGTTACGGATACAACGCGGCCATGGCGGCAGCCGTGGCGTCTGCTGGATCCAGAAAGATCACTGGCGCCACCTATAGCATGTGCTGTCCGTACGGAACTAGTCCGCCAGATAAGTAACAGCGCCGTCTGTCGTCGTATCCTTGTGTTGATGAATTGTTCAGTATTATATAGACTTATGTGTCACGTGACTAAAAAGTAGTCGACGTTGGCGACCGGAGCCCGTATGCAACAGTTATATCATCGATGGCGTACGATAAATAATTTGTCGGCCATATTTATGCGTTCAACACGTGACTGGAGAGATCCGGAAAGTGTTTGTGTGTGTATGTGTTTGTTTGTGTGTGCGTGCGTGTGTGTACGTGCTAGTACGCGCGTCCTACATATTATACTGTTAGTCATGATGTTTGTAATCTTTTGGTATTATCTGGATCATATACACGATTTGTCACGTGCAGTATCATATGATGTGTCTGGGTCGATGCGTCATATTTTATGTCACGAAGTACCCCGCTTGGCGAGCTATATGATGCGTCACATAAATTGTCACACGGCGTGACTTTACCCCGAAAACTTTCGTATGTATACTGGTCTGTTACAATGCACCTAACCCAATGAGTTTCGTATTAAGTAACCGATTGCGTCACAGTGCGTCCCATATGTCACATCATAATATCTATGAGGTATTAGACGAGATGTGTCACAAGACTTGTCACTTGATGTCGCCGTTTATACAACAAGGCTCGTCATCACGCCGTAGGTCGCGTGTTGTGTTACGCCGAACTGAGCCGTCCTCGATAAACTCGTCTTAGAAATGAGCGAACTTTCGGCCGACGGTGTATTGCTTCCGATGACGTCATCCAAAGTGAGGTCTATCCCAGTAGATCGACTAATTACAAGCCCGATTTACTATTTGCTGAAGTCAAATAAATATCTCAAGTCTAAGCGGCGCCATAACCGATTTCTAAACGTTTTATAAACCTCGGAAATATTATATTTTGACGATTCTTAAGCAGTAGGTCTTCTATTTTAAACATCAATTCTTGACCCAACCGGTCTATATCGGCGAATAGACGCAATAAACATATTTATTTATTTATTCTCGATCATTTTTGTTGATGTTTATGCCAACAGGACGAAGCCGAATGACGACTGGCTCCGCCTACAGACGTCCACAACGCGTCAGGATTTAGTATTTTTAATTTTTTTTCCGGTAGCTTGTTGACATTCCGGTTTAAAGCCTTGTTATATCGGTAAATAATTGCCCGTTTCAATATTTCCGAACTGTCAGTCTAGTTTCCACTTCATAAATCCGACCATTCTGACGGCGGACCAAAACGGTGAAAACAACTCCTAGAGAACCGACGCCTACACTAACAGAAATAGGATGTTTTATTTATCACTTCATAATTCTTTGGAAAGTAGGTTTTTTTTACTCCCTCCGCCGGTTAAATATATATATATTTTTTAGCGAGCGATAATGAGCGCAGGTCAGAAGGGACACTCGCATTGAAATATGGTTCGAAATAGAACTGCGAAATGTGCCAGACTCCTCTAACAGCACCGAACCCAGCACCACCCGCCCGTAAATGTCCCATACAACAACCCCCCGTCTATTCGATGAACGCTCGGGTGATTGAATATTAGCTTTCAGTGAGTGCGTGGATGCGTGCGTGCGTGCGTACATGCGTCATATTTATTTTTATCTTCCTTAACGCGTTTTGTGAGTGAAAAGCTGAATATAAATAATTTATTGGATGCTGCTGCGCTTTAAATAAATAGGTATATAGACATGATGAAAATGATGATGATTTAATTCATATGCTCCAAATGCTTAGCAAATAGTGTAAAAAATGTCCGGAAAGAATTTATATCGATTGATACAGAACATTATTTTGGCAGCAATTTGGTATAATTTGGTATTTATTTGAAATTATATATATATATATATATATATATATATATATATATATATATAATAGAGAGAGAGAGAGAGAGAGCACATAGCTTACTATTTACCACACAGCAAATGATGTTTAGCTGCTTGCGAATTGAATTATTAATATTATATTACATAACAATCGTTTTATTAACGTATATCGTGTTATATGTATAGTATATTATTTGAAAAAAGTGAATAAATAAATGTTATAATGAAAAAAAAAAAAAATCCGCCTTTTACTCTCCAATGTGAACAAATTGACTATTTTCAGAAAAGGAGAAACTTACGGTTTAAGACTAAAACAATTTATTAAAAAAAAAAACTCTTACATGAAGACGACACGCAGAGGCATATCGAAACCGGAAGCCAGGAATTCCGATCACGGAAAACCCGACATTTCTTCCTTCCTTGTGTTTGTTTGTTAAGGTTTTGTTTTTGTTCGGCCTGGTTTTTTCCTGAACCGATGGTCGATAGTCTACTATAGCGAGGTATATGACAGCATTGGAGAGAAATGGTTTTGTTGATGAATGAAACAAGGAGATGTCCATAAATAAATACAAACACCGGAATTTACCATATCCGTCCCGATGAATCGTTTAGTGAATGAATGCGCCAATGAATGAGATACGCGGACGAGACGCCATTCCCTTGGGGGGAAATCGGATGCATGAAAGTTGAACCATCCGAGCTGATGAAGTAACAGTATGATTCGAACCCCCGCCCTGTATGTGTGTGATGCAACACGCTGCCAATTACGCTATAATAACTTGCCGCGTATCTTCTTCGCCCCGGTTATCTTTGTTTGAATTGTTTATCGTTTTCAGTTTGGATTTCCGCTCCATTAAATATGTGTTTTCTTTTGGGGCAACATTGGATCGCTTCGACTACGCAGAAGGTTAGAGTAGTGCGCTGTAAACCTTCAAGTTGTCGGGTCGAATTCGATTGGTGCCTGTGTTTGGGAGCTGTTTCTCTTGACAGCCGCCGAACAAAACTTTCAGGACCAAATTGTCTCTCTTAATTGTAGCAGTTTCTGGCGACATTTGGTCGTCTGAGAAGTGGTACTCGAGAGAGAGGGGGAGGGCATGAGAGAGAGAGGGGAGGGTGTGGGGAGCGAGAGAGAGAGAGAGAGAGAGAGAGAGAGAGAGAGAGAGAGAGAGAGAGAGAGAGAGAGAGAGAGAGAGAGACTGTTTAATGTCGATATCGGAAGGATACGATTACAACCGACTAATTAGATCAATGGCTCTTTGATATGATCCCCATCTGACGTCACATTGGGTAAACACAACCGATGTCTATCATTGTGTGTTATTGTCGATTGTTAGACACTGATAGACGGCTAGTGTGTGGTCTATTGATAGTTGGTCGGTTTATTAGACAGTGTACATATTTATATGCATTGAAAGAAAATACACCAATGCATAGGTACAATTATTGCTACAAAATATATGAACATTTACATATATGTATAGATTAAAAAAAAATGTTTAAATACTTAGAAAAAGAGAGACAGACAGATAGACAGGCAATCTTGGATTCAATGATAGATACACCCACCCATACGCACGCACGCGCGCGCGCGCACGTACACACACACACACACACACACACACGATAGATTGATAAAAAAGGTAGAAAGATAGAGATTGAGATGAGGGGGTAAATTATAATAAAAGATCATTTAATGTATTCAGAGTGTCCCTAAACGACGACATCTTACGATATAGATTAGATTGTTACACGTCTTCGCTTATGTCAATCTGAACATCTGTACTACGTTCAGATTCCCGTGCCCCCGGGGCCCCAGTGGACACCCCCTCTCAGAATGACGGAGACAAAACGCGCATTGAAATTGTTTTCTGGTCTTCGGCTAATATTTAATATTCCATATTTAATATTGGTCGACAGATGCCGCATTAAAATGACTCCAGGCCAGACTGCCGACGTCTGCTAACAAACTTGATGAACCGCCGTCATCGACTTAAACACACACACCAAAACGCACGCACGCACATACGCACGCACGCACGCACGCACGCACGCACGCATGCACATATATATATTTGCACGCATGCGGTGCATGCACACACGCGCAAGCACGCACGCGAACGCGCACACACACGCACACACGCGATCGGTAACTATTGTCACGTAATGCCACTGAGCCGATTGACTCGGCCTTTGTCGAGACCCTGTCGGGATAATGCTCGACCGGTGTCGTCACACAAAGCGGACATCCGCAAGCTTCCTGCGCTGGAAACCGAGATGGGGAGACTTCACTCGCAGTTTAGCCCTCCTACATTCTTTGCCATCGGTTCATATTGCTTCCGTCAGGTTAAACCTTGCTTTGTCGGCGATTGGCAGCCTGTAATATGCGATATGGCGCTGTTTCTGTCGGGTCAGAAGCTGACCTCTGTCGTGTTTCTTGTGCGGCGTTTCTTCGCCGGCACCGGCCCGGCGGTGCACGCCAGTGAAGTCGCCCCGCGATGCCATTCTCCATTCGAGCGGCCGACGAGCGTTTGACGCAGTGCGTGCTGACGTGTTAATTGCTGTGCGGTGTCAGCTCCACTTAGACCAGTCAGCGGTGATGAGGCGATGATTGAAGGCGAGAGTGCTAACCGATGTTTGCGCCGATGCTCGGCCGCTGTGACATCGGATCGGCGAGCCAAGGCGTCCGCCCGACTGGCTAAGGTCAGCCAAGGTCATCAACGGAGCTGGGGCTTCGTCGGCTCACGACAAACCGAGTCAAAACACTTTGAAGCCAGAGCTAATTGTCCCACGAGGCAGTGATTTACGGTACTGTACGGCTCAGCGAATCCACCCCCCCCCCCGTCGCCCGCCGAAACGAACCGCATCTACGGGGACATCACGCAGACAATAACTGTCAGGACAATGGGAAGGACAACAAAAGCAATGCAGTCTTTAGAGACGTGAACATATTTAGTCGCGGATTACAATAAGTTGGTCTGGTTGGTGTTTGGGTACTAAGTAAGAATTCCTGTTTGTGATAAAGAGACACAAGTCACATTATTAGGTCGGCCTTCTGTCATCTATCTGATTGTGTGTAGTACTTATAGCTGCTCTAAGGACAACAACAATTCGCTGATATTAGCTAAGAGGTGTGATGTAATTAGGAGACACCAACTTATTAATTGTGTCATCAAGATTAACCGTGATATGTACGTACAATGGCATAGACGTATTGTACGACTTATAGGTTGACTATATTATTCAGGATCACCTGAATAATATCCTGATTTTCGGCTAGGATACAATTCTATAAAATTTATAACCATCACGAAAACTTGTCTTTACGCCTTTATTATATATATGTAACATAAAAAATACACCCCCACATGCGCTAGAGAGTTTTTGGAGTTTTTTGGCATGAAGACTTAAGGAATGGTGAAATATTATAGACATGACTCAACAAGTTGATCCAGAATACCTGGACACTCACTACAAGACATCTGATACACCTGGTACACCCTGGTATAGCTGGTATGCCTGACACACCTGGGTAAAACTAATACACTTGATATACCTGACATACGTTTCGAGTTTATCATCATTTAGTTCTAACCCGTTACACGGTTATCTCTCAGCTGAAGGAAGACGTAGAAAGATTCTTTATAAGGCAAAATAAGATCCGTTGCCATAGCAACGAGCTCATCATCTGGGATGAAACAATTAATACTAAACATAAAATAACAAATACTTAATAATATGTTTGCAACAAATATACCCCAAAAAATTAGTCCTTTGTAAATAATGAATTTGGCCATTAAATGTTTTACATTATGTCGACATCATCTGTTCGAAATAAACGAAAAGGTTTTCTGATTTGCCAATAAATATAGGAAAGGAGCACGCAAATTTCTATCGGCGTGACGGAAAATCCTGTCACTGAAACCTAAATTTATTATAATTCTCCTAGAATTTAAAGCCTATAGGGTGAATATTTTTAGGAGAAGGTAAGCTATCCTAGGAAGACTACCCAACAACTGCTGAAATTTGCCCATTTTTTATATTTACATATATTATATTTCATCACGAAGAGGGACTTTAATGTCCGCCCTAACTCATTGTTATACCAGACACTTGTATTATTCTTGGTCGCATAAAAAATAAAGAAATAATTCACCACGAAAATTAAAGGCTAATAAAGCTTCGACGTAGAGGGATTAGATCGTAGGAGGAATTTTTGGGGACGTGGCTCATTTCCTGTAAAACGGCGGCACTGTGGGTCCGTCCGACCAGTCAGACGTGCAGTCATTCTGTACACAATTCTGGAAATGTTTTCTCCTTTTAATATAAATCCGCGCCAGTGGTCCGGCACTGCATAGTTCACGATACCCGATACAGTGACGAGAGTTGGTGAGTGTCCCACACCCCGGAAACCAACCTCCGACCAAAAAAAAAAAAAAAACGAGGGGAGTTGGGGGGTGGTGGTGGCGGATTTCTGCGGTCTCACCCATACAGCGCCAACAAAACGCTACCATAATGCTTACTCGCCGGCGCCCGATTGTCTGCTGGCGTCATATTACCAGCCGCCCACCGACCAAACTGACATTATTACTGTATACTTCTCGATATTGAAGTCTCTCCCGTAGGCCGAGCTAGCCGAGTTTATATGGAGCCCTGGGCGACCGACCGACCTCTGAATGGGAGCCGCCGGGTCAAGAAAGAAAGTTCTTCGACTCCGTTGAATTAACGCGGGCGACGTTCGGTGAGCTTCGTCAACAGTCGGCTTTGTGGGTGTCTTTGTGGAATTGAGACACAGTGAAATAAAGTATATAATGATGTGTGTGTGTGTGTGTGTATATCTGTGTGCGTGCGTGTGTGTATGCGTCTATGGTTAAACACTCTCTCTCTCTCTCTCTATTTCTCTGTGTGTGCGTGCGTGCGTGCGTTTATATATATATATATATATATATATATATATATATATATATATATATATATATAATCATTGCATTACATTCGTTCAATCTTTTTCTAATCCTATCAACAATTCATAAATATCTATTCATAAAATATTATATATATATATATATATATATATATATATATATATATATATATAAACGACATAAAAAATTATGCATTCCCAAATCTTATGATACACAAACCATATACACACGAAACTATACATTAATGACAAGTCTGAAAGATTCACAAGTCAAGGTACATTGTGTAAGTTGAAATTTCTACCGCTAATTTTGGGTACATGATAGGCTAAATGACACCCAAAACCCTCTCATGTAATGAGGCGAAATGAACGATGAAACATCCTTCTGACCTATAGCCCGGCGGAGTTTTGAACCCAGGTGCTAGAAGTCTGTGGCCAACCGGACTACTAGTTGCCTACATGGAGACACCTGAATCATATATTGAATACCTGAGTATTAGTATATATATATATATATATATATATATATATATATATATATATATATATATATATATATATAATATAGAGAGAGAGAGAGAGAGAGAGAGAGAGAGAGAGAGAGAGAGAGAGAGAGAGAGAGAGAGAGAGAGAGAGAGAGAGAGAGAGAGAGAGAGAGAGAGAGAGAGCGAAGATGTAACACGGATATCTACGGATTGTCGCTTGCTGTACCCAGTATGATAACAAACAAAACTTCCCGATTACTCGAGACTTGACGATCTCGATTTCCAAACTCCGCATAAATCGAAATGCCAACAAAAATAAACTTACCGAACGTATGTCGTCATCGTGTGTTAAAGCTCCGTTTGATTTATTTCGTGTATTATCAGCGACTTTAGAACATTGTTTGGTTATAATAGATTTAGTTAATTTAATGAAATTGTGTCAGTTTGTCACTTTATTTAGATTTCGTAATTGTGTCAGGCTGTGGCAACCTGTTACTTTCGTCACTTGGAATTACTTTCATCAATTACTTCTCAACTCCCGACAGCCTGAGACCATACATCCCCCCCCCACACACACCATCTTCCCACCCCCCATTAGGAGTCAGTACCATTATGACTGTATACAGGTTAAACACTTGGCCGTGCATGACGGCAAAGAACGGGTAAGATTAGTAATGGGCCGGCGTTGATAATGGACACAATGGCCGTGTTTACCATTAGAACGGAGTGTAAACATTGTTGCAAAACTGATAGAGTCGCTGGCTGTCGACAACAGACCAGAATGTTAGGTCTGAATGGGCCGAGTGGAGGGCCCGAGTGGAGGGAGGGCCCGAGTGGAGGGAGGGCCGTATGGAGCGCCGTGCGGAGGGTCAAGTGGGTGACAGCGTGGAGGGTCGATGGGAGGGCCGCTCGGAAGACCTACATCACGGATATCGGCTAGTATTACCGAAGCGTCACATTTTCGTTGAATGCACACAAGCACGCATGCACGCGACGAAAGAAACGACTGCGATGTGCTTCTTTTTGTGCGGTTTTCGACAAAAGTAAATATCTTTTATGTTTTGTTTATTTTTGAATATTTTACGTTTGATTTTGTCTATTTTTTGGTTTATTTTTATTTGCTTATTTCAGTTTGTTGTTCGTTTATTTGTTTGTTTGTTTTCTTATTTGGTTGCCCTGTTGTTGATTTCACTCTCAATCAATTTTGCTGCTAAATGCAGCAGTTGTTAAAACAGTAAAAGCAGCAACAACAACAACAACAACAACAACAACAACAACAACAGCAATAACAATGGCAATTACTATTACTAGAACTATTGAAGATGATAATGATCCAAATTATTATTATTATTATTAGTATTACCTTAATAATCATCATCATCATCATCATCATCATCATCATCATCATGAACAACAACAACAACAACATCATCATCATCATAAAAATGGAACTCTGAATAAAGAATTACTACTAATGAAATTATATCCTAAGAATGAACAATTGTCTTCACTACCAACAACTACTGTTACTATTGTCTTAGCTACCAACAACTACTGTTATCTTCACTACCAACAACTACTGTTACTATTGTCTTAGCTACCAACAACTACTGTTATCTTCACTACCATCAACTACTGTTACTCTTGTCTTAGCTACCAATAGTTAATGTCTTCACTACCAACAACTACTGTTACTATTATATTCACTACCAACAACTAATGTTACTGTTATCTTCACTATCAACAACTACTACTACTATTATATTCACTACCAACAACTACTGTTAATATTACTATCACTACCACCAACTACTGTTACTATTGTCTTAGCTACCAATAGTTACTGCTACTATTGTCTTCACTACCAACAACTACTGTTAATATTACTTTCACTAGCAACAACTACTGTTACTATTATCTTCACTACCAACAACTACTGTTACTGTTATCTTCACTACCAAAAACTACTGTTAATATTGATTTCACTACCAACAACTACTGTTTACTATTGTCGTCACTATAAACAACTATATATTTACAGACATATTGAAGTTTCCCTTTTGAGGTTTACATAATATTTTTATCAACATCTAATTTACGCTTTGTACTTAGAGAAGAAAGCCAAATAATATTTTTGTCGAGTGTTTATATATATATATATATATATATATATATATATATATATATATATATATATATATATATGCACGGATCACAGACATATATATACACAGAGAGACAGACATATATATATATACATATATACATTCATACACACATACATACGTACGTAATTACATTAGTACGTATATACCTAACTACAGCCTGGAGTAATTAATAAAATATGTATTTCATTAAGTCTCATTATTTACTCTAATCTCTGACAGTAAGTAAACTTTAAGTAAATTATTTGTCCTTATAATAATTTAGCGTTAAATTAATTGTTATTTTTACCTTGATAACTACCTGTAATTAATTTACCTAGCCCGAGTTTTAACAAATATGTGCACTCTATAGCACTGGGCTATTATTAATGATATATATATATATATATATATATATATATATATATATATATATATATAGAGAGAGAGAGAGAGAGAGAGAGAGAGAGAGAGGGAGAGAGAAAGAGAATATTATATGAAGTGGAAAGTATTCCTGTCTATACAGTGACAAATTGACACGACCTGTCACAGTCAAATAAAAAAACAGAGATTGTCAACAAACAAAGTAAAGGTTTAAGATTAAGCCTTAAAGACAGTTAGTTGAGAGATGTTCCATTCGGCTTTACGCCATCTTGATTTCGTTTAAGGCCACTTACTAAGGTTACATACTAAGTTCACCCGACAAGGTCACAGGATGGCGGTGATGATGAGTATTGTTGTCTTATTGTCAATAGATAGTTATTGATCATCTTCGGAAATATCAGTAAATCGAAGAGACAGGTATATATAACGGATAGGGTTAACGCGTTCTGTTGTTGTTGTTGTTGTTGTTGTTACTGTAGCCGTTATTGTTGTTGATGGTGATAATAATAATAATAATGATGATGATGATGATGATGATGATGATGATGAAATGGTAATAATGATTATTATTATCTGGAATATATACTTTCGGTCCAATTAACCATATCAGGCTACCCCATTAACGTAGCCACCAACAGTAACATGGCCACCCCATTAAGGTGTCCAAAACAGTAACAAGGCCACCCAATTAACGTGGCCACCAACAGTAACATGGCCACCCCATTAACGTGGCTACCACAGTAACAATGCCGCCCCGCTAAGAAGAGCACCACAGTAACATGACTCAGCGAATAACATGGTCATGTCCATAGAGTAGCATACACATAAAAACAATTCCAATTACAGTTAACATGATATAGGAATACAACAAAAAACATGGTCAGCATAGTAACACGGTAACTAATATAATACGCAATATGGTTACAAATGGAACATGACAGCCATTGTAACATGGCAATAGAAAATGGAACTGCAGTTATAGTATTATGGTCAAAAATATAACATGGCACGCACAGTTACATAGACACAAATATAACATGACAGTCACAGAAAAATAGCCACATATATACCGTGACAGTCACAGTAACATGGTCACGAATGTAATATGACAATAATAGTAACATTGTACCTAACATAATATGGCAATTTTAGTAATATGGTCACAACTAGAACATGGCAGAGTCACATGGTCACTTGAGAATAATAAGGCCAGGTCACAAAAATACAGCCATAACACAAATATACGACCAATGCACAAATATACGATTAAATCAAATACATAGCTATGTCACAAATATAGGGTTGAATCAAATATATGGCCATGTCACAAATACACGACTGAATCAAATATATGGCCATGTCACAAATATAGGATTGAATCAAATATATGGCCATGTCACAAATATAGGATTGAATCAAATATATGGCCATGTCACAAATATATGGTTGAATCAAATATATGGCCATGTCACAAATATACGACTGAATCAAATATATGGCCATGTCACAAATATACGACTGAATCAAATATATGGCCATGTCACAAATATAGGATTGAATCAAATATATGGCCATGTCACAAATATACGACTGAATCAAATATATGGCCATGTCACAAATATAGGATTGAATCAAATATATGGCCATGTCACAAATATAGGATAGAATCAAATATATGGCCATGTCACAAATATAGGATTGAATCAAATATATGGCCATGTCACAAATATAGGATTGAATCAAATATATGGCCATGTCACAAATATAGGATTGAATCAAATATATGGCCATGTCACAAATATAGGATTGAATCAAATATATGGCCATGTCACAAATATAGGATTGAATCAAATATATGGCCATGTCACAAATATACGATTGAATCAAATATATGGCCATGTCACAAATATACGGTTGAATGAAATATATGGCCATGTCACAAATATAGGATTGAATCAAATATATGACCATGCCACAAATATATACAGTTGAATAACATATATGGCCATGTCAAAAACATACAAAAGTTATGACTCTCATAAAGTCCGATGTTTTGTTTATTAACACCTTGATATAATGTTAATTTTCTCACGGTAATACACACACACACACACACACAACACACACACACTAATACTACCCATTATTTCTATCCCCCCGACCTTGTGCGGAGATTTAATTCGAACTTTTAACTGTTTAAAGATCGTCAAAGACTGTCGGCCATATTTAACAATTGTCACTATAAACAGTGTCTGTTGGTGTTTATACAAATCTCCGACATTTTGTTTGTCTCTCGACTTAAGCTCAAATCGTCTTCATTCTATAATCCGAAACTTCGACAAACCGCGGGGCTGATGACTAACATGACGACCCTCCCCCTCTCTATTTCTAGATCAAGATCTCTGTTCTTCTATCTTTATGTCGCGGGTAGCACAATAAAACAAACACATTAATATGGAAAGAATTGTGGGATTTATTTTCGATGAGAGAAGGGGGTACGAGGACACACACACGGACGCACAAGCCCATATTTGTGGTAGCATAGGATTTTTATGGATGTTTGGGTCTCAGCGCTCCAAGCCAGTGCGATTATATATATATATATATATATATATATATATATATATATATATATATATATATATATATCAAGCACGCAAGCCCACGCACGCACAAACACACACACACCGTCTATCTCTCAATTATTCACTCACTTTCTCTATTCGTACCCCCTCCCATATAAACCTTGTTGGCGTAAGGGGGCGCCTTCTTTAACCAATCCCTCAGGTCAGATCACGGAACAAGGAGCGCCCGTCTTACGTTAAAGAACGACGGCTGGCTAACTCGGCCCCGACGAGACATTGTACCAAACTGAAAATGACAACAGTTCGGCCACCTATCTCGTACCATTCTTCTCGGCTAAATACGGCTAAACGTTGTTTGGTGTTTGCTCGGTGCTCGATTTCAGACCGCAACAATATCACGTCGACCCGACGTCGACCCGACATCGGTCGTCTAAAGACGCCAGCCCACCCGAAAACGGCGGATCTGCGTTGGAAAAAGTTGTTTATCTTTCGTGGAGATCATCGTCTGCCGTATTTCGACGACAGCCATCAATGTATAACATGTTGGCTAATGATGTTGAGTTTACTTTAACCGTTTTCTGGTGATAAAGGGGGGCGGCTATACGGTCTGCGGTAAGATTTCGTCCACTTTCGACGCGATGCGATGGCATCCAGATGATGATGGCATCCGGCCGAATTATACCTTTCATGACATCCGGGACAAGGAATTGGGCTGGTGACTGGCTTGCCACAACTGGGAGGGAGATCGGATCGAACGATGACCTCCGGGGAGCTGATGGATAACGAGACCAAAGCCTTTGGATGAGCCATCTCACAGACGCGGGCAATACTGGGATTCGATCTCATGACGTGAAATTCTGAAATGCTGTGCGCTACCAGCGGCGCTAACGAAACGACCGACATTCAATCGGTGGATTTGAAATTATGACATCGAAATTTTCACCAGAAATCCGTGAAATCCGAATTTTGTCAATTAGTTGATGCTGACAAAACAAATTTCTAACAAAACAGTGATTACAATTTGTTCAATAATTTTAGGTGATGCAGAACAACAAGCGCATGCAACCACGTTATGACATCCAACCTATGACACCCAACATATGACATCCAAGTTACGAAATCCCTTTATTACCCATATAATTATGTTATTACGTTACATATATATATATATATATATATATATATATATATATATATATATATATATATATATATACACTCACACATGATAAATAGGGTATGACGTCTCGGTCTCAGTCATGACATCCACTTTTTGGCAGTGGTGTTATGGCAGTAAAACTACGATATACCAATTTCATGACATCCAGGTTCTGACATACGGCTTGTTGGACGTGTCTTCGCCATTTTCATCTAATCGGGGATGACACCTCACCGATATCTCTAACTGTCTAGAGGTTGAAGGGTTTTTGTTTAAAACGAATTTTAAATAATAATAATGGCGTGCCCCCCCTGGCCCGGGGCCCGTCACTCGATAAGCCTGTAGTTGTTGTCATACGCCCCAGTGTGTAGCCCAGAAGACACCCCCCCCGCCACTGAGGGGCGGGGAGGGGGTGAATTATCCCTGGGCGCCTGGCAGTTATCTGATTATGTCGGACACCGCGTGAGGCTGGTGGGTGGCGCCGGGTGTTTGATAAGTGGCGGATTGGGTGTGATGGGTGACCTGTTAGGTGGATGGGACATCTGTAATTTGGGCGGGGAAGATTCCGGTTGCCCGCCGGGCGTAAACCAATACATGGTTAGTAGACCGTAATTTACCTGTCCACGGTCCGGAGCAGGGATTTCTGATGCTAGTGGAGAACACCATTGGCCCGCACACTCCCCCGGGTTACCCCGCCCCCCCGTCGATTCCCAGATTTCTTCCCCGTACATCACCCATCTCACATACCGACTCTATCCCCCTCTCTCACTCTCTCTCTCTCTCTCTCTCTCTCTCTCTCTCTCTCTCTATATATATATATATATATATATATATACATATATATATATATATATTACATCCTCTTTGAGAGATCCTTTCTTCCCATCTTCCTATCATAAACTGCTTTATTACCTGGATTCCGAATTTGTTTATTACAATACTACATGCAATTACTAACCTAATGGATTGGGGAATATTTAGTATATTCTGTTTTATGTCATATTTAATATTTGTATCTTCCTACATGAAAACCGAATAAATTGAAACCGAAACTCAATTTATAGCCCGGTCAATCCTCATCCCTGAAACATCCACCGGATTCACTCTACACATCACCTGGAGGTCCTCACCACCCGGGCCGCGTCTCCCCAGGTTCCACATACCCAGCATTATCCTTTCCCCACTCGAACACCGTACAGATCCAGTCTGGTGGAGACAAAAGTCTCTCCGGGTGACCCACGTCCACAATCTATCCACTATCTGCCCTGTACAAATACCCCCCCCCCCGCCGCCCGAATTGCCCCCCAAATTAGTTCATCACGGAAAATCCGTTAAAACGATCCCGTTCTCCATTGTCTCTAATCTCAATCACGTGTCAAATACCGGTATAATGGCCGCTAACTGACTTCCGGCCCGTTACCACCACCTACACAAATCGACGGTCGAGTGGAGCGGCTATTGTCTAGTGCTGCCATCTAGCCGCGACATCCGATACGCTGGCCAAACAATGGTGGAGGGGGCGCCACCGTCCAGTGGCCCGCCTCTGGGCCTCTTGCTCTACAGGTGTCGCTAAACAGCGCTCATAGAGCGAAGGGTGGCCGTTAATAGGCCGAGAATGCCGAACCGAAATGGCCGACAATGGCCACAAAAGCCTGCATAGAAAACTATAGAATAACGCCATTCTATTCGAATAAAGCAGTTCTATTGGAATAAAGCGCACTTAAGTCAAGTGAAAGTCCAGATAAACCAAAGATCCTATATATATATACTATACAGTATTTGTAGGATCTTTGGCTTCTTGAGAAGGGTCGACGGCAAACTTGCCATCTCGACTTGATGACCTTGCCTGGGACTTCTTGACCTTGGGAAATGTCAAAAGAGAGAAATTAGCCCTTTGTCGACGTTGTTAGCAGTAATATGATAACAATGATTTAGAAGTAAACGGTGTAAACAAGGCGACGATTGTAAAAACTTTACAATTTAAAGTAGGCAAGTAAAGATATTTCGCAAATATTTGAAACGGCCAATTTCGTACTGAACGATGCGTATTATATATATATATATATATATATATATATATATATATATATAATGAGTAATAATTGGTAATTAACGTCCTGTTTGGCCTGAAGCAATAATATTGGATTTCACATAATGACACACAAAGGAAACGAGAAAAAACTTCTACAAATTCCAAGTGTGCCCTTGAATCTCTCTCTCTCTCTCTCTCTCTCTCTCTCTCTCTCTCTCTCACCCCACACACACCAACCCACAATGGCATGCATGAACAGACGCACACACGCATGTACCTATATATGTTCCCATAAATCACATCCATGCACGCAAATCCCATCCCCTGCTATTCGGTGCACGAAACAAAGCACGAACGAACCTCACCTGTTACGCAACGCCTATATATACCCGTCACACAAACAATACACCATCATTCTATACACACCTGCTATACGCCTAAACCGAACTAAACTAAACAGTCACCGAGTCATCCACGCGAACTTACGGCACTTTAAGACGGGAACAATTATCAGAGATTGGGTGGTTGGGTGGTGTTTACACAGATTGACGGACGATTTCAGAATATGTTTCAAGTTAGTAGGAAGGCGAGGGAGGGCGCGAGAGCGAGGGAATGAGTGGCGCTTCTCTAAACTAAACTTTGTTTCATTACTTATAAGTAAGTAATGGGCGTGTAA
Organism: Paralvinella palmiformis; assembly: GCA_025642065.1. Classification (NCBI taxonomy): domain Eukaryota; kingdom Metazoa; phylum Annelida; class Polychaeta; order Terebellida; family Alvinellidae; genus Paralvinella; species Paralvinella palmiformis. Next base: position 86,789 of record JAODUP010000938.1, on the reverse strand, counting down.
ATATATATACGTCTAGTAATAAATTGGACACGGCTGTTGTTCTAACCCTGGCTACGGGGGGCGATCGGTGCATTCTATCGGAAAACTGGCGGAAATGAAAACAAAATGTCGTCAAGTTTATGTTGTTGGCTGTATATACAGATGTGGCGCTGATTGGCCGATGGGGAGAGGAAGGCGTGAAGGGGGGTGGAAGGGTGTATGATGGGGAGAGGGGAGAAAATGGGGGAATTGGCCGAGAGATGGAGAGGGATTTGGGAGAGAAAGAGACGGAAGAGGGTGGAGGGTGGAGGGGGAGAATGGGGGAAGGGCGAGAGGCGAACTGACAGACAGACAGACAGACAGACAGACAGAAAAACGAGCAGACAGACAGACAGAGAGCGATATCAGATTAACAAAACGCGCAGTCCACCTGTCATTGTTGACATTATGACAAAAGATGTCAAATTTCGTCGATTATCAATGCGAACATTTGACAAAGAAGAGATGTTAGTTTATCATCAGCCGACGTGTAACGATTATTAAAGCATATTTTATCTCTTTATATTACTCCCCGTTATAGCTACATTAGATCAGGATGATGTATGGACGGCCGGCCAGCAACTGAGTGATAACTGGATGAGTTGATGAGATAATTTGTAGAATATTGATGAATGGTTTACAATTGTTATTGTGATCGGTTTAAATCCGACCCTCCTCATTTTCTGTTTCTGTGTGTTTGTTTATGTGCGCGCGGGTGTGCCAAACTCTCTCTCTCTCTCTCTCTCTCTCTCTCTCTCCACACACACACACACACACGCACGCACGCACACACACCGCACGCGCGCGCACAAAATTTTGTGAATAAGATACCTAGTAACACGGATTAATATTGTTCTTTAATTAATTATATCCACAAAGAAGACTGAATCAATATATATATATATATATATATATATATATATATATATATATATATATATATATATAATCGTTTACATTCAGACTGAGGGCCACCATAGAATGGATTACTATTACTTTATCAAACTATTATTTATTATATTTATATCGAGAGATGACAGAATAATTTTCTTATGTCATCTAGCTGATATTTATTGTTCTCTTACCGTTTTATTATCATCATCATCATCATCATCATCAACATCAGCATCCTTGTTATCATCATCATCATCATCAACATCATCCTTGTTATCATCGTTATCACATAATAAAACATCACTGCTGGTATTAATCTATGACGTTAGACAATGACATTATATATAAACATATATATATATATATATATATATATATATATATATATATATATATATATATATGAATGTTAAAATTAATCATCGAAAACAAACCAATATTAGTTTATTGTCATCATTTAATTATTTGTCTCGAAAGGAAGAAAAGTTTAAGACGACGACTATTATGTTGATGAGGTTAATAATAATAATAATTATAATAAAATAAATATCATAATAGGTATATTGCATAAGAACCTAAAGAAGACTTATGATATATATATATATATATATATATATATATATGTGTGTGTGTGTGTGTGTGTGTGTGTGTGTGTGTGTGTGTGTGTGTGTGTGTGTGTGTGTGGCATAAATATTAAGATATTTGTTATGATTATGAATAAAACAGTTAATGCCATAAACACAGAAATTTTATGTTACAAAATTTTATGTTCATGTTACAAAACTTTTAATTATAATATTCCATTTTGGATGGTATCCTGTATAGTAGTGACCCCCCCCCCCGCGTCCAATGTTTACGACGAGTCATCGGTAGAGACACTTCGATTATCAGAGATTGTAATTTGGAAGAAATAAAAACTAAACATGTTAAAGTAACAGATCATTTTACTGTCTCTAGTATACGATTATTTGTTAGAACCATCTAAATAACATTAATTTAGAGCCAGAAGTTAGAAGATCTAATTTGGGATTGCACCGAGTTGGAAATCTCACCCACTTGGTTCCATACGAATTTCGTATTATGATTTATTAAATATAATAAAAGTCTCAAACGAAGAAGTGTTTTTGTTTTGGCAGAGAAGGTGATAGAACAATAGGACAGATAACGTCTACATAATTAATGTTCAAAATATTCAGAACGTCATCGGCGACGGAAGAAGTGACAATAAATCGAGAAAGATCACTTCTAGCCCTACAACATCCGACGTAAAATGTTCGATTCCAACGCGCGGACATTAAGACATTACACATCGTTAATATAATACGATGATACGTATTCTGCTGCGCGCTCGGAATTCGGCAACATTTTAATATATCGGCTCGAAGAAATCACTCTCGACATCCGATGAAATCGAACCGCAAGTCGATCAAATAAGTCCTCACGTCCGGACAAAGGTTTATATAGAGAAGCGACCGATTGCACTTTTATGGCCCTTTGTTGTCCTATTGTGTGCCCATCGTGTTTATTTATCTATTTTTGCGCCTCTCCGCTCGGGCACATTAATCGGAAGGCGATCGGCGGTGAAGGCGCCGTTTACTCGGCGAGAGAATGGTTTAATATTTTGCTCAGAAATATCAACAATGCGCAATGTAATTATGACAATATTCGGCGCATTTGCATATTTCCGCCGTCGGGGCCATTGTGGGCCGTATTTGCCCGGCGGCGATTCTATTTACCAGCCGACGTTGTTCGCTCCGGCCGTGTAATTATTTATCAACAAATAGACGGTTTTATCTGTTTACTCGGCGTCGAAGCCGAGTATCCTTCACATTTCCATGCGGATAAAAGAAGCGGAAAACATCCATAAACACAACTTTGTGTCGATCGTGCGAGCGTTCGGTGTTATTGTGGTCAATTGCGTCCACTATACAGCCGCTTTACAATTCGGCTTGAACTCTTCGTCCTCGCCCGATGTGAGAAAGTTAGTTTCCAATCACGAAGCCGACTGACGTATACGGAGTCGTTTATATATATATATATATATATATATATATATATATAGAGAGAGAGAGAGAGAGAGAGAGATCGATCAATGATTGTTTAGCGGCTAAACAAAGCCGCGAGGGGGGGGGGAGTAGTGGATGAATGGCATGATCGGTGTTCGAGATATCTTAACTGCTGAGCTGAGCTTAACTTGTTAGCCGATGACCGAAATGAACCGACGGAGAGGACGAGGGCGCCGTCTGACGAATGACCGAGGAAGTACGTGTTAAGATTAACGCATTATGATCGGATCAGGGCCGGCGGAATATCGTATTGGGTCTTTGGCCTGGCGTTACCGTTATCATAACGTTCGCTGGATGGGCGTTAGTTTTATTTTCTAAGCCAACGGTAGCGTGCACCAACTGAATAATCAATATTTTGTTGCTGTCTTCTAACAAATGAACGAATAAGTTAGTTAGAGCGTAGGACTCGTAACCGAAGGGTCGCGGCTTCGATGATGACTGATATTTTACGGCCATTTTTGTGCACATGGTAAGCTAAATGGGCCGGGGAACGTCCAAATATAATGATTCGAAGTCAAAGATGAAAGACCCTTCAGATATGTTCGCCCCGAGATTCGAACTCAGGTGGTAGAGATATGTGGTCCAACGCGCTACCAGTCTGACCACCGAGACGCTCTGGGTCGCGGGTTCGAGGTTCCGGAGCTGCAATGCTGGCAGCATGCGTTGTATGCTCCCCTGGGAGTTGAAATTAGAGCAGCTATCTAGCTGGATAAGGTGCTATACAAATATCACGTATTATTATTATTATTGTAAATGTTGCTGTTTTACGCCCACTTTTGTGCACGAAGTAGGCTAACTGAGCCTAACAACCACCGAACGTAAGAAGGTGAAGTGAAAGCTGAAACAACCTTCTGACATAGTCCAGGCGGGGTTTGTGCCCAGATGCTATAGATCTGTGGCCAACCGCGCTACCCGTTAGGCCATGAAGGCGCACCAGGAAAAAATGTACTAATGCGTCTATATTTACACGAACCTTATCAGGCCGTTATCTCGCTATAATAAAAGCTAATTAACTACCAACATGTTTTATCATATCTTTTAATTAGTTTTCTCCTATTACGACCCACAGGATTATCATTACAGGAGATATAAACCGATAATGAAATTGATGTACTAGATATCAGGTTGCTAATTAGTTGTCTGTTGTTGATACAGTGGGCTTTGTCCGCTTTAACTGGCTTACCTAGCATTTACTAAATTGTATGAGCTAAATGAAGTATTCATGTGTCTACATCATGCCCGTCCATTGTACTTTTGTTTTACGGGATATACATTACTGTGTTTGCCTTATTAGAGATTTGGTAAATTGGTTGGATGAGTTTTGTCACATCTTAAGTCCCTGTTATAGATCTAGGAGGTGACCCTCGCGAAAATACGGATAAATTTGTGGCAAATTTTAACAGAATGCATTCACTAACAATATTTAAAATATGAAGCTAACAACATATCTGTATATACTCAGCTGGAGAATCTACACATACTGCACAATAAGCCCGGTCTACATATAAGTACATGTATATACAAACACGTATACACAAACATGTATACACAACGTCGCGAAGACCTAAACACAACATGTCCAGTCTACACAGACGTATACACAACGTCGGCACGACGTAAACTCAACAGCTATATAAACATATATAAACACAACAGCCCGCTATACAAACATGTATACAAAGTCAAGTCGACGTAAATCCAACTAGCTCGGTCTACATACATGTAAACACAACATCGAGACTATGTAAACGCAACAAGTTTAGTCTACACACACACACACACACACAAAGCCAAGAACGACGTAAACACAACAAACCCGATCTACACACACGCACACACTTATATATATATATATATATATATATATATATATACAACGTCGGGGCGACGTAAACAAAGCAAATCCCGATCAAGTTAGGTCACGGATGTTCTGGCTTGGTCATCTTCGTGACCTTATCTCCTCTCGTGTTCAACCTACTAACTGAAGCCGTTATCTGTTTAATTATATTATTTATATTATAGTTTATTTTAGCCATTTCAGTGACATATGAAGTCGTTTGGACCAACTCTACTGTAATACAATAATACCCCGCTATACGTCATTTAGCTCTAAGTCAAATTCGCCTTTACGCCATTTTTCTAGAGTAAATTTCAGTTCGGCGAAAATCATTACTTCCGACGTTACGTCAATCAGCTACGTCAACTACGTCATAATAAAAGGACGTGAAATAAATAAATAAAATGCGTTTTGGTATAATATTTGCCTAGTTATGTGTTTAACGTCACAACTGTCCGCGTGCAAACAATGAGCATGCGTGCATATTCTGCCGTATAACTAATTAGCCACCTGGTGTCCTACTGAAAGTGATCCGCGTAAACACAAAATTACCACAAGACATATATTTTATGTATAACTTGCAACATATAAGTACTAGAGAGACTAACAATGCCAATAAAAGTTATTGTTATAAGAATCATTCGAAAAAGATATTGGCCGAAAAAGGAATTGCTTTAACGTGTTTAAAATGAACAAGTGATGACAAAAAAACATCGAAGTGGAACATTGATATCAGAGACAGTTTGGCTTTGTTGTTCGAACTAATTGGACCTCCCCACCACTCACAGGGGAGCAGTACGGAAAGATGGAGTCGAAATACCATGAGGGTGGTCACTGCCAGAGTGTTTTACGTCCTCAGGGTTTTTTTTAACGTCCCCCTTTATTTTAAATAATTCAGTGGAGACGGCAGCGCCATTTAACGTGGTCATCCACTGGAAAAGTTTCGACCTCTTGCGGGGTTCGAACCTGCGACCGTTGGCGCCAAGTGCCGGGTGCTTAACCGCTAGGCCACCGGAGCTCACTATCAGCGACAGTCACAGAGGGCAGTATTTTATGCGCTAGCTTACCTTTTTACTGCCAACCCGAACAAATTGGTGGAACTCTTTCAACAATTGTTCCAGAATCTGTTCACTCTTTCTCTATCTAGGTCAGGTTACGGCTGAACGAGATGTTGTCGACTGGAAATTGCTGCTCTACGTAGTGAACTTTTCTTCTTCCACACGATAATGATAGCAACAATCATTTCGTAGACCAGCAATTGTTGTACGTCAGTCATTTGTTTTAGTAAGTTCCAATTAGTACATTTCCATTTTTATTTCTACGATTAGTGTTCTCGTCTTTTTTTGACACACTGTCCCGCTGGTAACTTTACAACATCTAGTACAGAGTGAGTCATCTCTCAGACTGAACTGTAACAGTTCTGATAATAAAACCAGACCAGCCTAACGACCTATATTCTTTCCCTAAATGACCAATAGAGAGACAATGCGTATCATAAAACAACCAATCAACGACGCTAATAGTTATTTTAAATACTTTTTCTATTACGGCCCCACAACAATTATAATTTGACTGTTTGGATTATGGGGAGTCATGCATGTTACACTTGATTTACAATTAAAATCGGACGAAGTCCTTTATATGGTATGTAATGGGGATATAGATTCCAAAGAGGCACAGCATATATTATTACCGCTTATGGACCGGAACTGGACCGAATTGGTCAATGTTAAATGTTTACGTTTGGTAAACTGCATGTTAGAAGTACTCTTCTAGATCTATATGATACCAAGCCAATCTGACTGAAAGTTTCGAAATGGCAGCTTTTGTTATTTGATGCTGCCTTTCTAAGAAAGCCGATTAATTCAGGATCACCTATCCCCTTCCCCATCTCTTGAGATCGGTGGTACAGCAGGATCTCCAGTGTTCTTCAATAATCTGGGTGGGAAATATGTGTTCCAGATTGGGCAGGAAGGAAGATCTTATATTTATGGTGGCTTGATATCACATAATAAACTCATTACATCTTCTTCCTCCAGTCATAGGGTGTAATTAACGGTAGTGCCCTGTCTTCTTCGGGCTTCACCTATCTGAAGCAACTATGTTCCTGCAATGATCTTAGTCTTCACACGTGCCTGTCGTGTTGACATTTCGATGTAATTTTCCATGTCACATGCAGGCTGCCACAATTCACTGATCCAAGATGCAAGAACCTGGAACTTCTGTTGCTTCTGATTTCCTCAAATGTGCTTCCAGTCTGTACTTTCTGATGGGCTCGATGACGTACCTTTTCCATGCTCAGGTTGTAGGCTGTGTCTTTAGCAAGTAATTCAGCGAGAGCAGATTATTTTGGTGCAGTAGTGGGATTAATTTAGAATACCAACAAAGAAGCATAAACTTTGCTTATCAATGGTGGCCTAGGTCGGTATTTTCCCAAACATCAGTAGTAAAGAAACATCTAGTAAGTTCTGGATTCTTCGGAATGTTGTTCGTTAAAACCACTCGAGCAGCTCATAGTCTGTAATTACACACATTTCCTGTTGTAGGCTAAGTCAGATGAGGGCAGGGTATTAGTACTCCACAGTTTTATAATTAGTGTTGTAGATCACTCTTTTTGCCTCAGTGTTGTTCTTAAATGTTTTTCAAAGTCATCAATTAAGTGGATAATTCCAAGATGCGCATACTCATCAATCGTTTCCACTGATGTTGCACCATCCAGTTTTGTCCACGAATGCCCTTGTCATTTTGGTACTGAACTGATATCTCTCCCAGGCATCATGATGAGGTGCTATGTTAGCCATTGTCTGCAGATTGATAGAGGATGAGGAAATGAGTCATATCATCCACAGTCATATATATATATAAGTACCCTTGCATCGATGAATCCTGATATAGATTTGATTTATATTTGCATTTCATTCATTCATGACTGTCTTTTATTTTTTTCTATATTTTTTATTTTACATTTTGCAATAAAAAAGTGTCCAAGTTGAGTTTCCAATTGATGGATTGGATATCAGTTATGTTTACTTTACTCCTATTAGTTCCATGTGATTATAGACCTGACATAGAGTGAGTTAGTAATATTTTATATCAATTGCCAGAATTTAACGGCACACCGGGATAGTCTTAAAGATCTCATCCATGATATTAATACATCACCGATATGTCAGTCAGAGTGAAGTATTTAATACTAATGATAATGTTAACTATTATTTATGTGGCTACCGGCCATTTTAATTCAGTGTCTGACCAGAAGACAGTGAAGGTAATTAAGGGAGAGGTGGGATATACATTAAAGACACTCTAAGTTTACAAACTGATCACATTTATTTGGATTAATTTTCATAGAAGTGGAGGCTAAACCAAATGAAAGAATTATAACAGATGTTATATATACAGAGAATTATAACAGATGTTATAAATACAGAAAATTATAACAAATGTTATATATACAGAGAATTATGACAAATGTAATATATAGAAGGAGTTATAACAAATTTGTTATATATACAACTACAAGGAATTATATTTATACAAAAGTAATCGATTCATAATTATGTCATTTCCTCAGAAAATAAATCGTTTAAGTTGTTAAATTACTTTAGTGTTGATCTTCTGAAATTTCAATCTCATGTTAAAACTTCCAATTTCAGGACATTCTGTTTTCCTGTGGACCCCCAATAACTAATCCAAACCCAAGCACCCCCCATTCTACTACACTGACAATATATATACAAATAAGGTATCAGACAATAATAAATCAGGGACTACTCTTACTGATCTAAGTGACTTCCTAGAAAACCTCACAATAACAATACTTAAGATGGAAAAAACAATACCTGACTCTTATTAAAAGGAGCTTGTTAAAAATAAAAATATGATTAAATTCTAAATAATTTGTCTAGTTTTGAATTCACAAGCGTTTTGCTGATGAATGCCTAAATACCGGTACAACTAATGAAAAATTCATTTAATTGTTCAGTTTGCTTTTGACATTCCCAGTCTAAATAATTACTATAAAGAAGCAATTTATAAAGAGAGAACACTGCACATTAAATGGTATCCTAGCAACATTAAAAATGAATACTTTCATATCACAAAACTTAGCTTATGTCTGATATTTAATAGTATAAAATTGTATGCAAATGCCATTATTATAAAACTTTATTAGAAGAAAATAGGAGCAACAAGAAAGAAACATGAAGAACTATGGAAGAATTTACATAAATGGATACTAACTTAATATAAATTTTCTCTATTTTTTTCTATATTTTTTATTTACATTTTGCAATTAAAAAGTGGCCAAGTTGAGTTTCCAATTGATGGATTGGATATCAGTTATGTTTACTTTACTCCTATTAGTTCCATGTGATTATAGACCTGACATAGAGTGAGTTAGTAATATTTTATATCAATTGCCAGAATTTAACGGCACACCGGGATAGTCTTAAAGATCTCATCCATGATATTAATACATCACCGATATGTCAGTCAGAGTGAAGTATTTAATACTAATGATAATGTTAACTATTATTTATGTGGCTACCGGCCATTTTAATTCAGTGTCTGACCAGAAGACAGTGAAGGTAATTAAGGGAGAGGTGGGATATACATTAAAGACACTCTAAGTTTACAAACTGATCACATTTATTTGGATTAATTTTCATAGAAGTGGAGGCTAAACCAAATGAAAGAATTATAACAGATGTTATATATACAGAGAATTATAACAGATGTTATAAATACAGAAAATTATAACAAATGTTATATATACAGAGAATTATGACAAATGTAATATATAGAAGGAGTTATAACAAATTTGTTATATATACAACTACAAGGAATTATATTTATACAAAAGTAATCGATTCATAATTATGTCATTTCCTCAGAAAATAAATCGTTTAAGTTGTTAAATTACTTTAGTGTTGATCTTCTGAAATTTCAATCTCATGTTAAAACTTCCAATTTCAGGACATTCTGTTTTCCTGTGGACCCCCAATAACTAATCCAAACCCAAGCACCCCCCATTCTACTACACTGACAATATATATACAAATAAGGTATCAGACAATAATAAATCAGGGACTACTCTTACTGATCTAAGTGACTTCCTAGAAAACCTCACAATAACAATACTTAAGATGGAAAAAACAATACCTGACTCTTATTAAAAGGAGCTTGTTAAAAATAAAAATATGATTAAATTCTAAATAATTTGTCTAGTTTTGAATTCACAAGCGTTTTGCTGATGAATGCCTAAATACCGGTACAACTAATGAAAAATTCATTTAATTGTTCAGTTTGCTTTTGACATTCCCAGTCTAAATAATTACTATAAAGAAGCAATTTATAAAGAGAGAACACTGCACATTAAATGGTATCCTAGCAACATTAAAAATGAATACTTTCATATCACAAAACTTAGCTTATGTCTGATATTTAATAGTATAAAATTGTATGCAAATGCCATTATTATAAAACTTTATTAGAAGAAAATAGGAGCAACAAGAAAGAAACATGAAGAACTATGGAAGAATTTACATAAATGGATACTAACTTAATATAAATTTTCTCGTTTTTTCTCCACATGTTGCTTGGATGAGAAGACAACAAATTCAGTCTTATCCTTATTCAATTTCATCACGTTGCTGTTCATCCTAATACTTATGTCTTCAATACAAACTTCAATTAAAGATGAAATATCATCCCATTTATCACATGGCTTTAGAGACACATAGACTTGAGTATCATTGGGCTAACAAAGATATTTAAATATTTAAAAAGTGTACCTTACAGTTGATTTTATCTGGATATTATTGTCTTGTTTGTGGGCATTAATCTAGTAGTTGAAGGGTGATATATATACCTATGAAATGTTGAATGTCTTATGTTTATTTTATTCTAAAATGATATATGTACAATTCTGCTGTTCTGTTGCTTTGTCATTAAGCATGTTGTTTATAGTATTGTGGTGATAACAATTTGCAGTTTTCTTCATCCCAAACAAATGTTTTCATTTGTCTTTTGTGTATGATTATTAGCGATTTAATTTCACTGTTTATTTTGTTTTAATTGGTGTTCACTGTGAAACTGCAATATATTTGTAGGTCATATTGTGGGTTTCTGTATGATTTAATCCATCTGGTTTGAAACTTGATCTGGCCATATCTAAAGGTTGTTTCATCTGGCACTTCCCCTGTTACCGTAGGTGATTGTTCAGTCCATTTAGCACACCTTAAGTGCACAAAAGGTGGCCTTAGAAAGCACTATTTAAACTGATTTTATATTTATTCTGTTCATCATAGTACATGTAATCTAATCTGTCAGAATGCACCAATTCAAAGCACCCAAAAAATAAGTTTAATTAATTATTATATATTTAATATACATAATTTTTATACTGAGCCTGTTACTTTTAATGCAATTCTTCCCATGTGAGTATACAGTCTAGAATTGTTTCACCACGTCCTCTCATCTATTGTAAGAGAGGACACTTTACTTTCTAAACTTCCTACAATGCAACATTATAATACTGATAATAATATTTTATATACCCAGGTAGTGCCTTTATTAACTTCAGTTTGCTGCAAGGTGCTTCACACTGAAAATAGAATTAAAACATGTTCTGGTTCTCATAACGTGGACACAACATATGAATAAATTAGTTGGTTGATTGATATTGGGTATTATAAACAGGATAATATAAATAAGTCGGTTTGAAGAACCTTACACAATATTTCTTTTTTTTTGCTGACAGTTTAATAACAATCAGATAATCTATTCCACAGGCTGAGAGATGATGTTTGGAAGGATTTCTCTCTGACACAAAACACGACAAAACTACCAGAAGATTGGTATTTTTATTTATTTGCAGTGTATATTTGTAATGGTGAAAGACATGCAATATATATATATATATATATATATATATATATAAATATATATATATTTGGGGGGGTTTAAATTAAGTGTTTTCAAAAGTCTCACATTCCTGGTAATTACACACCCAGTTTAATTACCAGCAACTTTAGACTTATTAAAATGATGGTCGATTTATAAAGTCTGACCAGTGATATCACAGCATGACTCATCAGTATACACTTGTGATATTGCTAATATAATGTTATAACATATTACTATCTTGTTTGCTCAATACCTTAATTAACAAAGCTGCGATATTTCCAGAATACAGCAGCATGCTCTTTAACCAAGATAGCTTGTTACGCATATATCTAGAGTACTGAGCAGGACTTCACTGTACACTTCTTCTGTACATTAAATGAGTATAAGCTCTTAATATATACACACATCAATACTTTAGAATACATTAAACATATGCTAATTATTGAGTATATCATGTACCTTTGGGACTAGTGACACACACACACACACACACACACATGAGATAGATGTCCGAGGGTCAATGCCTTAGGAAAATAGCTATACCAGGCGGAAGGTGATTAGTACTAGTACTGAGAATTCCATAGAGTACAGGGATAGATTTGAAGGTATTAATAAACAAAAAGAGATTAAACGTCGCTGAAATCTCAACCACACTGGAGAGGAAGTCCTTGGATTGTTATAGGTGTCCAGCCCAAACCAAAATAATTCAATCAATTCCAAACCTGTATATATATATATATATATATATATATATATGAGAAACTCAGAGACAGCCATCAGGCATGTGCTTCATGTGACACCAATAAAAGATTATATGCTATATTAAACCATCTATATTATTTCAGGATATTTGATCCGGACAAAACAGAATGCCGACTCCGGAAAATTAAGGGAAAAATTGTCATAAGAATTCAATGAAATCAGGGAAATTGGGAAGGATTAAAAAAAAAAAGAGTTTGGCTTAAACTTCCGGGGTTTTTGGCCTAAGGTTTCTCAGAACGTCATCAAGACAACATAGCACTGTATAGGCAATATATTTAGCATCAGTGACCACTTGTTGGTCCATGGTCATATTCAAGCCGAATACGTTTGACAGATGACTACAAGAATTTGAATGGCCGAGGACACGTAATTTGACACTGAACTGAAGGTGAGCTCCCAGCCAATCAGATGTCAAGTGAAGAAGATGGAGAAAATATACCTGCTTCTACCTGGAAATAATCCTCAGAGGTATAGAACCACGGTACAGTCAGATGGGGTTTAAGGCCAAACCAGTAGCACCGGGTAAGGAAAAATCGATTTCTGCACATTTGGAATGCCTGTTCGGGATCAAACTGATCACAAACCACTTAAAGCCCTCACGAACAATCCAGCAGGCAATTCTAATGAAAGAATAGAATGACACTTGATGAAAATGCAAGACGGACATCATTACAAGTTAACCTAGAAAGAAGACAAAGATATCCAGCTCAGTACTTACATGTATCAGGATACATGATTGAATTACTTGGATCTAGAAATCAGGAAACAAATGTTGGATAGGAATCAGAAAAGCGTGATAACTTCTTCATACATAATCACCAAAATATTGTCAATAGTTAAAATCAAGAAAACAGCGATGTAAGATAACAATAATAATAATGCATATTGCACGTTCTTAGGTGCTGTATAATATTATTATCCCTGACACAGATCTGCAATCCAGCAGACACCTAACTCACAAAAAGAGCAAACACCGGATGATGCTACTATGCCATTACTCAGACACATGAACATTAGGTCCTGTCAGGTTCTCACTTCTGATTGAGTGAACCAGTCGCCACATGACAACGTTGCAGCTCCGAAGCCTCGAACCAGTGACCCTTCGGTTGGGAGTCCTATGCTCTACATATTATAGCAAGTAACCAAGAGCCCGTTGGAGTAAACACCCTCACGAGAGAGACTACGAAGTTATATAATAATAAAAAAATTCTATATGGAGCTGTCCAACAGTGGACTTCTAACGGGAATGAAGCTAGTCACCAGGAAGTGACTCCAAGACACATAAAGTTTCCAGTAGTATATAGTTAATACAAGGCATCTGATAAGAGAAGGTATGATTCTCATTCATAGATAGGACTCACTGAATAGATAGTTAGGAGATGTGTAACTTGTCGGGGTAGAATCTGTCCTTTATAAACACTGAATGAATCTTTATTATGTTGTAGCTATTAGACGACCAATAGCAATAGATGAACATCATCTTAAGTGGTCCATTCCTATCAGAAGACTACATGCTACTGCAATAGCGAAACTTTCCCGGGTTAAATCTGGTCACTTAATGATCTCAGTTCTGGATGAGATATTCAGCGCTTATAATATTGCAAAATTGGACAGAAAATCAACACCTATTCCAAATGTCAGAGTTTTTAAAATATGCCTGGTTCTACCATAGGAAAAATAACATCGGAATGGTAACAAGCGAACAGCGAAGTGGAATGATTCATGATGTACTTGAAGGAATAGGATGGAAAAATGAAACGAAGAGATTTCTATGCAGTTATAGGGTCACATCACACAGATCATCTGCGTCACATCCAGTAATCGCATTATCCATAAGGAATACATGGACAATCTTACATGAATACAAAAACGGAGAACAAAACAATTGAAGTTTAACACAAGTATTAGATAAACTGAACAAAATACTTTGTTGATAAGAAAGAAATGCTACATTAACCACGTGATATAGTAAGAGAGAGAGTGAGTGAGAATCAATACACATTGCACTCGGTATCAGTCTGTGATACATAAGGCGGTGGCTTGATGAAGACCAATAGTCATCATTGAGAATGTATGTGTCAAGATTCCAGCCAGTCAATGCGAAGATGAAACCATGATCAGGTCAAGACTTGATGGATAACCTTCTAACAAGTGACTCGATAGTGGCATGACCTGATAGAAAATTGGTGGATGACTAATCAATGAGTGACAGTGACCCAGCTGAGGTGAATTAACGTAGAGATTAGTCTATCATCAGTCTCTGGACATCACTTAGATGTCATTCTACATCCAGAAGAAAGCGACCATCAGCTTGGATGAAAGACTACGTGAATGGGTAATAATATATTAACAAACAAGTCATTATGATGTCGCTGTGAAAAAGACAATTAAGAAGACAGCAACGAAATGCTGATATGATCATTCTAATTAAGCTATAATAAAAACAATGAATGATGCCCTCTCCCAAATCTTGGAACAAAAACTGATTCTCCCGAATATATCTGCAAGTAAAGGCTGTCAGCTGTTTTAACTGTCATGACTAGATTGAGTATTAACAGATATAAGACAGACACTGAAGTCAAAAGGATAGATTCTGTTTGTTTGTTGGTAGAATAGAAACAAATCACTTTAAATAATTGTCTGATGGTCATTAGTCATCAGTTGCTCAATGGCATGAAGTGTTTCCAATAAATCACAGTTTTTATTAATACAAAAATGACATATTATCACAATTGCTAGAGGTGCTAGTGTCCGGAGGTTTAAAAAAATTATAAATATCAACATTTTATGGACGTCTAAATTAGACGGTAGAAGTACCGAGATTAAAGAATAATTAGTTATGTTTATCATTAAGCCAACACTAAATCCTGTTCTTTGGTTAATCCTATCACTATGGATATAATACCACTCCTGTGGCCTCATGGGTTAAAGTGTGGGACTCTTTACTCGTGGTCATTTTGTATGGGAGGTCGGAAGTTCGAATCCTGGCGGTGGCACTATAGTAGGTGGTTACTAGCAAGGTTTTCTCCACCGAATATGCCACCTATTGTAAATTTATTTAGAATTAGTCCCCGCGGTGAGCAGTAAATTAGAGACCATAGGCGTCTCCTTATTTGAAGTATAGAGCCACGTTGACCTAACCTGGTACATATGACCGTGGGATGAAACTGATTCCTAGCAAAAATTAGATTATGAAGCGGAAGCATTTTATTGAGGGAGATTAAAAACACCAGGTAACATTTGTATTTGAACTCGGATTTTGAATGTCTTTGATGTTGTGGAATAACCTAATAATGGACATAGAAAGAATGTTAGTCCACATATAAACCACCAATCACCTTAGATCAGGATCAAATAATCTGAATAATTAGCCAGCTGCTAAGGAACAAATAAAATGGCAGGACAGCTTCCGGATGGCATAGTATTCAACCAACTACTTTGGTCCTGATTATCAGGTCAACTAACGGGTTGGTGTGGTTGTACACTGATGGAACGTTACTGAACCTGGCACCAGTTCTCTGCAATTATACCATCCACCCACTGTCTGCATTAACTGTGTGTGTGCTGATTCTGTACATCAAGTTCGTGTGCACCAAATCTGTGAGGGTAGGCACAAGGACTGTTCAAATAAAAGGCAGCCTGTGATTACTTATTACTGGAAACGCAAAACAGACCCACAGCATTATTATTGATCAACGAAACGCTTCCGGATTTTACATTTAGTGAACTATCCTATAAACAATATGTCAACTTCCATGCACAGAGAAATAATGGAAAGTGGACACTCCTGAACAGCTTGATCTGACATTATTGGTTGTACAGAAAGTGTTCTTTGAAGGAGAACTCTGCTAAATGTTGACATTTAAGAACGGCCCCTTATGATATATCCAGATCGACGTTAAGGAGATAATGACAAGACAGTTCCTCTTTCAGTGGGAGCTTCCAGAATGCCCACTCGTCCTGATCCGGATGATACTCCTCGACGATGGAGGTGGTCTCGTTCAGATCCAGATCGCCGCCGCCGACCAGGATCTTGCCCTTCCAGACGACGGCCGGCGCGTTGCCGTGCTTCTCCTTGGGCCGGGTCAGCGTCGTCCACGAGTCAGCATCCGGATCGTAGACGGCACACGTGTGCGAGTATCCGGCCAGGACGTAGATCCGGTCGTTCAGGGCGGCCACTGATCCTAGCCGACACTGTTCAGGCATGTCGGCCCGCGCACTCCAATCCTCCCAGACCGTGTCGTACGCGGACGAGCTGACCGACGTACCGTCGTTCTGCTCGATACCGCCGAACACGTACAGGTGGCGTCCAAGGGCAGCCACCAGGGGATCAGAGACGGCCTTGTCCAGGTCGGCGACCGGATCCCAGCGCCTGCTCCGGAGGTTCAGACGCTCGACGGAGTTGAGCGGCCGGTCGAAGTCGTCTTCGCCGCCGACCACGTACACGGAATCCCCGTGTACGACGGCGCGATGTTTACATCTGGAGGTCAGCATCGCCGGCATCGCCTTCCACTTCTTGTCGGTGACGTCGAACAGCCAACAATCCCGCTTCACATTGCTATGGTATCCGCCCGTCATCAGGATGCCGCCGGGCACAACGCAGATCCCGTAGAACTTCCAGCTGGGCTTCGGCAGCTGGGCGAGGAGCTCCCAGCTGCCCGTGTCCTCCCTTAAGTACCAGCAGTAGCGGTTCTCCTTCTCGTTCTTGGTCAGGCCGCCGATCAGCACCAACTTTCGGCCGGAGGCGAAGCTGCGGCGCGGTACGAACCTGGATCCCCGCATCTCGTGTCGCCTCTCGGGTAGCAGCTGGTAGCGGCGGGCCTCTTCGAGCAGCTGGCCGCAGGCGGGGCTCGCGTCGAACAGCTTGCTCCGCTCGACGACGTCGCAGAGATAGGCACTGGAGCAGTAGGGGAAGCGGACCTGCGACAGTACCAAATCCAGATCGGCCCGGCGCCCCTGCGGATCGCGCTCGTACCAGATCCGGACGGCCTCGAAAAGCGGATCCTCGGTCCGTACGACGAGATGGTCGTCGGAGAGGTATTCGACCAACTCGTCGGCGGCCATGTCAAGGAATTCGCCCTCTGCTGCCACCACTTCCCGGAAGCTGGTCAGCATCGTACGCCTGGCGCCATCTCGCAGGAACTTGAGCGAGTAGAGCTTCGCGAACTTGTAGAATCCGATGCAGTTTGAAGGCGCCACCTGCTGCAGCATGTAGCGCTCGCACGCCATCTTTAGGCCGTTGAAGTGCAGCAGCTCGCAGGCCTGGATTAGATCCTGAACGTTGTCGGGCGTGATGTCGACGTCGGACGAGTAGATGTAGTCGACGATCGTCGCTAGTGTCGTGCCGTCGACACCGCCGATCTCGACGACGTCGGCGCAGCTCTCCTCTAGACCGGAAGTGAACATCGCCATGAAATACGGACTGGCCGCCGAGAGAACGACTCTATGACACGTGATCTCTTTGTCGTCGGCTTTTAGAGTGACGTCGGTGAAGACGCCGTTCTGACGTAACGAAAGCAGCGACGTCAAGAGGCCGCGGCCGTAGACGGCGTCGCTGAAACGCTGCTGGAGCGGGACGGCGTCTAGTGGCGCCTCTAGTGGATAGAACAAGTCATCCGCCATTTTGTTTCTGCAAAAAGAAAATACGAGTATTATTTAGTATTTGTCTTGCACACACACACACACACACACACACACACACGGGTTGCTGATGTAATATTAGAATCATGGCCGTGATGCAGTTCAAAACGGCCTCTAGAGTGTATAGAGCCTGCACGCTTCGGTGTTATCATCTTGCTGTGTATCTCAAGTGTGATCAACGCTAAAAATAAACAAATCAATAAAACTTTCAGTTCCGATGCATTCCATGCCCTCGCAGCTCTTTTATCTAAATCGCGCGATTGTGGCCGGGAACACGGGAAAGTACGAGCACACGGTACGAGCACTTATTTTATCAATGCACTCGAGTACAAGTACATTTCAAAGTATTCGAGTACAAGTACGAGTACATTTTTTGGGACCCCAGTACATCATGGTCAGATGATCCAAAAGGACATTGTCTGTATATCTTTTCAAATTCAATTCCTGGCGGTTTTTCAAGGGATACGGTTTAGCTGACGGTGAGCAACAGTGCCTGTAACTAATGCCTATTGGACACCATAGTTGTAGTCATCATACGTATAGCACAGAAATAACGATACGATGTACTGATGTGGCAGTCACTATGGCCATGCATTCCGGTAGACAGGAATATCATAATGATTATGTCATAACCAGGTGCATAATAACCGTAGTGGGTTTTTTTTTTTGGGGGGGGGTATGCCATTTATGATTTACGTCTAAAACGAAGCGACATAATCCACTGCGATTCTGGATTAATGTGATAACTGGCCAATTTCAATTAACTTTATTGTAAATTCATTTTCGGAGGAAGATTGCGATGACAATTAAATTGTAATGAATTGAAAACTATATTCTGTTTATGGTGAAAGTATTCAGAATGTGCTGGGAAAGTGCGAGTACTTTATGAATGTGCTCGAGCACGAGTATCGAGCGCTTCCTATCATCAGTACACGAGTACTGAGTATATACGAGTACTTCAAAATATGCCCGCTAAACCGTACTCTTATGAATCGTCCAGTCTCTACCAGTTTCTTTAAACACGTACACACACACACGCATACAACACACACACACACACGCACGCACGCACAGACACGCACGCATAGAGACAGATAGAAAGATAGCGGGAGACATAATTTATATGTATGTAAACATACCTCGTCCCAAATAGCCCTGTTCTGTTAGCCATCATCAAGATCCAAACGACAATAATTTGGTGGATACACAGCACAATAATCACATCAGGGCCTTGTATATCAACTAGCTAGTTAAGGCCTTGACAGCTGTACACAGCTGCACACGATGACGTAGACCGGCACGCAATAGCCAGGTGCGCAGAGACAAAATAATCAGGTTATACAGATCGCATAGACCAAGAAGACTTACCTGTTTACATCAGGATCTGCGATGTTACGGAGAACGCTGGGATTCAGATTTTGTTGAAAGAACGAACTTACATCAAAAAACCTTTCGCCAAAATACGATAACGCGGATCGGAAATGACGTCAGCTTGTCTGCCGCACCACGACGATGACCCATTAACAGTCGGAGATAACCAGGTCTACTCATTGGTTAGTGAAATCCCGGACCAGGATTACATACGGCGTAATCCGGAAAGCCGTGCCAGATGTTTAGCTAGCTAGAGAACGGTGGTGTATAACAATGTGTATAACAGTTTCTATAACGAACGGTCTGTTGTCAGTCAATCTCCGTGTAACATAGTCTCTCTCTCTCTCTTCCTCTCTCTCTGTATATGTGTGTGTACATATTTTTGCATATGTATTTGTTAAGTGATCAGTAGGGATGAATGATCTATGCATACTCACGTCCATATGATACGTAATAACCTAAGTCACTCACTCACTGCGTGTGTGTGTGTGTGTGTGTTCACGGTATTTACCAGCCACTGCTGTATACAACGATATGCGTATATTATTATGTAGTCTATAAAATAAATAGTACTGTGTAATATACTACGTACTGCTCCAGAAGATCCAGATCGCCCATTCCTTATCATTAGCACACCGGCAGCCTATCTTCGATATCGGACGGATCAATATAGCCGAGTTATTCCTAACACCGACAGTGGGGCCATCTTGAATAATTTCTGGTGCTTCCATCTAGCGACTAAACTAGACATTACGCCTGAAGGAATCAGTAATTTGAACCTGCACAACAACTACTACTATTACCTCTACTACTACTACTACTAGTAATAATAATAATAATAATAATAATAATAATAACAATACAACAACAACAAAGAGGAATGACAATAGCAGTAAGAACACTATCCTCATCAACTTTATATATTGATGATGATCATTTTAAGCATATTTATATCAGTACTTCGCTTGAATTTAGTTTTAAAATATTCCCTAATATGTTGATATCTATTTCTATCTGATACTGATCTATATTTGAGCTAACTGGGTCAGATACTGATCTGTAGTTGAATTAACTCGGTCTGATACAGACCTATTATAGTTGACCTAACTGGGTCTAAGTTTGGTTTACAGTTGAGCTAACTAGGTCTAAGATTGATCTATAGTTGAGCTAACTGGATCTAAGACTGATGTATAGTTGAATTAACTGGGTCTGATACTGATCTATATTTGAGCTAACTGGGTCAGATACTGATCTATAGTTGAATTAAATGGGTCTGATACAGACCTATAGTTGACCTAACTGGGTCTAAGTTTGGTTTACAGTTGAGCTAATTAGGTCTGAGATTGATCTATAGTTGAGCTAACTAGGTCTAAGATTGATCTATAGTTGAGCTAACTGGGTCTGATACTGATCTACAATTGAGCTAATTGAGTCTGAGATTGATCTATAGTTGAGTTAACTGGGTCTGATGCTGATCTATAGTTGAGCTAACAGGTTCTAAGGCTGATGTATAGTTGAATTAACTGGGTCTGATACTGATCTATATTTGAGCTAACTGGGACTGATGCTGATCTATATTTGAGCTAACTGGGTCTGATACTGATCTATATTTGAGCTAACTGGGACTGATGCTGATCTATATTTGAGCTAACTGGGACTGATGCTGATCTACATTTGAGCTAAGCGGGCTGGATACTGATCTAATGCTGAGCTACTTGAACCTGTTATTAAGGTATATTATAACGGGTTAAGGTAACTGTTTATTACTGATCGTGGTTCTGTCATCGTATTACTGTATAGATAGACCCTGCCCTTCCCTCCCCACCCCGATTATCTTCAGACAAACGGGCCACTATCTCACCAATACAAATGTTGTTGAAATATGAAATATATTTAATTTAGTCTACTTAATTGAGGAAACATTAAAATACAGACAAGCTGGATCTTCATCATTAAGGTTCAGCTACACTTATTAATTATTCCATTCAGACTATTATTATTATTATTATTATTATTATTATTATTACTATTATTATCATCATCAGTATCATCATCATCATCATCATCAGCATCATTATCCTAAAGATAATCATCATAACGATCATCACCATAACTAATCCTATTCACTCAGCTATCAGGCTTGTACCTGGTATGACCCCGTGACCTTGACTACACAATATATTCAAACATCTCCGGATCAGCTGATAATCAAACGTCAAAATCAATCGGAATAACCTTATTCGAAGATCTCCTCGGCGATTACGAATTAACCATAATAACTGTGCTCATAAAAAGGTGAAAAGGACTGATTTTTGTAAAGGAAATACTCTGAAGGTGAGATGTATTTATTATGGACGACAATAATGAAGTTTGGGTGTTATTTGGCGATAATTAGTGTTTATATAAACCAACACCCGATAAAGGATCCAACGCAAACATTTATGTCGCTATAAATATACGTATAGTTCATATCGGAAGTGGAATCCCATAAGAACCACACGCGAGCCCTCTTGTACGTGTCTGGTGGTCATCTACTCACAGCAGGACGTGAGTCACGTGTGGGGTCTGAATCCAGAATGATTCAGGATATAAATCTAGCCACACTCTTCGCAGCAACATTTTTCTAATAACTTCGCTAGGATATCCCACTCTGGCTACAGTCATTCTGTTTAAGTTGATGCGTAGCGCCACCTGTCCATCAACGTGTAACAGCCACAGTATGATGATGATGATGATTGATGTTTTACGGCCACTTTTGTGCACATGGTAGGCTAAAGGGGGCGAGCGACCTCCAAAGGTAATGAAAGATGAAATAACCTTCACATATGCCCATGCTGATATTCGAACCCGGGTGGTAGTGATCTGTGATCCAACAAAAGCCAGCATTGGACGAAGCAGAGAAAGTGACGAAGTGTGTTTGAATGTGTACGTCTGTTTGTGTGTGTATATGTGTGTAAGTGTGTGTGTGTGGTTAGTTTGTTAATCGTAATATTTTATTCAAACAAACAAACAAATATATGGCATAAAGATAAAGCTATTAATTCCCTATTCTTATTTTAATTGATTTCAACCGTTGATTTATTACATGTATCAAATGGGCGGCCATACAAGGATAAACAGAGAACGCATATAATTAATTACATTTTTAGACCCACATTGTTTTACAGTACCGTAAAAATTGTGTGTGTGTGTGTGGGGGGGGGGGTTCCCAACGATATTGGGTATATATTAGGGCAGATGGGAAAGGTCAAATAAAAGTTGATTTAGCAAGATTTTAATTTAAGTACATTTCTATTAAAAGATTTGTCCACTTTTATGGTTCTATTAATCAGATTATCTAGAGGGTGACAACATTTGATGGATGTCACAGACATAAGAAAAACATTGACCTTTAAACAGAAGAATGCAATTTCAAATGAGTGCATCATCTCAAATTGGTAAAAGTATTTTCTCTGCAGATTGGAGAATTCGTGTAGATGTTTATCCTGATTTTTCTGGATCTCCTAAGCCGCATTCTAGATCATTAATATTACTTAATATATTGCTTCTCGCAGCTGGTATAGGATAATGTTTGTTGTATAATTTGTATCCCAATAATTATATATCGCGTGGGAAGATTCGACATCTGAAGTCTAAATCTTCAAAAATAGCATCTTCAAAACAGAGGCATGTTTCTCAGGCACAGAAAGAGCTCTTAAAGGGACAGTTCAACCTTAGATAATATCACTTAAATATGTAATGGCTATAACAGTAAGCACAAATTCCACAATAATAATCACCAGCTATACCTGATATCACAGATATAAGGAAATAATCCAAATTATTGGAGGGCCACCTTATGGCTGCACCGGATGCCAGATTTGATGGGGGGGTAGGATAAAATTAAAGTTTCTGACGTCACCTGGGCCAGGAGTAGACAGAGTTCACATAGACACCAGTTAGTGTTCCCGGTTCTCCTCGAGCTTTCCTGATTCCGCTTTTTTTTCGAAACAATTTGAATCATCTTCTTCTTGTAATCTTCCTTCTGGCTGACTGTCAGTCATGAAAACGAGATAAGTACGCTTTGTTCTAGAATTAATCTTGGCTAACACTTGTTTACATGCTTTTAAATGGGTTTTACAGACTTCCGGTCAAATTGCTTGTTTCGAGTGACGTCAGCATTCAGAAGCTTCCAGTCTCTGTCTAGCTTTAAAATGGTGGTGCACACGCCATTAATAGTCAATTAATCAGCACTTTGAACTAGATGATTTAATATGTGGGTGATCGTTTTTACATTTTGACATTATTTATGATATTTGTGAACATAGGTGTATTAGTCCTGAAAATTTTAAGTGAATCTTAACTTTTCTTTAAGTGGAACTAGAACATCAACACAGAATAATATACTCGATTACCTGGTCGTGATGTAGAAAGAATGATTAGAATGTTCTATATTATCTAGTCCCGGGATCAAATTATGAAATTTGTTATCAGTTATCCGGATCCGGACAAAGAAACACTTCCTAGTTCGATTCCTAGTTCTTCATCAGCCGGAAAGTTAACAACATTTTAAAACACATTTCACCGACTTCCGGAGAAGTAATACACCTCGTCGGATAGATGGCGCTGGCGGTTGGTCTTCACGCAGGCATGCAAGCACCCATCCAAGCACGCACACACGCACAGAGAGTCTATCACGACAAGATGTTTAACCCGAGTTGTGGGTGGAGGGTGGCCTCATAAAATATAAATAACTAGGTCACGACACAGGAAAACATCTTCTATAAGTTTTCTTGCTATATCGACTTCACACAGGTTAGTACACAAGTTTACAGGAAGTTACTCTTATCTTAGAGTAACATCGACTAGAAGAGGAAGGATTAAAACACTCTGTTAACTAGCTCATCTGGATATCATAATTAAATCGTGACGACTTACGGAATGAGCCAGATACTCTGGGCTCGATATAAGATAGGCATACATCGGGTATAAGTCATTAATTATTTCGGATTTTGCCAGGTCGCTGAGTACGTTTTAAGGTTTTTAATATTTGTCTGAGCCAAGTACACATGTCACATACAGATAGATACTCACCACGTACAGGTAAACAACAATAAATATTATTGTTTGATTATTGTGTCTATTTGTTTATTTATTTTTTGTTACCATCTTAAGAGTCAGACACCTTTTAAGACACGTTCTAAGAATCCTACATTCCGGGCTCGGATCTATGCTTTATTTGTTAACCTCACCCCCCGTTTAATAACCGATACGCACCTGTACCATAAACCTGAAGCATGATGACGTCAAAAACGCGGGGGGTCCGTTGAGGGACAAAACCGCGATAATCCCGCCATTTTAACCTTAAACGTCAATGTTCCGGATCTGTTATAATCATGCCAAACAATATAATATAATAAAAATCACCATAAGAAATATTATGATATCTCAAGAGAACAACGATTTCAATATTGTTATTGAAGTATCGAATTTATAAACATGATAACATATCCACTGTAAATGTTAAAATCAGAACGTGGCCATTTTTGTTCCAATATTCCGAAATATGTCTTTTCTCGGGTTACAATATATATATATATATATATATATATATATATATGGTAAGAACTGGTTAATATAATAATAAATATCATTATTTCCTTTCTTGCCTCACAGATTAATGCCGATTTTGTGTTAACATCATCATCAACTAATAGATACATTTGTCACTTTACCAAGACCTTCTTATTAAAGAAAATAAACGCGTTATATAAAGGTAATTTAAAATAAAAATGTAATCTGCGGTATCAGGCGTTTGGCTGTCTGCTCTCAGATTGTAACTTATTTTCTTTTAAATACAAGTTACTCCCCCCATCTATCTAACTGATATGTGAGTGTATTTGTTATATTAATATTGATCCAGATGTCAAAATATATGTTATATATATATATATATATATATATATATATATATAATTGTAATGTAGATGTTATTTATGGATGTTTTTATATATATATATATATATATATATATATATATATATATATATATTTGCATGAATTAATCTATTAATGTAATAAGACACGTGAAGATCTAAATTTAAGATCTCTAATTAAATCCATATATTATGTTTTATTTGGTATATAATTTCATGGATTCCTTGGACTGTAAACAGATCGCTGTAGAAGCCAAGATATTAAACACCAAAGGTAGATACGTTTTAATGCTGTGTATGTGTGTGTGTGAGTGTGTGTGTGTGTGTGAGTGTGTGTACACGTACTGTAATGGGATGGCAACGCCCGGACATTTTTTGTTGATCTTATCTTTTTTATAGAAGGTGCGCCAAGAACCCATTTCTCCCATTTGATAGAAAAAGGGGAGAAATGGTGTCTAAGAAGTGTAATCCTATTTGTGAGACAGGTAGGACTTTTGCTCTTTATACATATATCGATGGTAGAGCTGGTAATGTTTACACCTATTTGGCATGCAGGGCTTGCATTCGACGAGCAGACTGCTATTGTTCTATATGTTAAGTCCTATTTTGTACACCTGTACGACAGGTAGACCTTGTCTTGTTGACATCCTTCAGCATATGACAGACAGGACTTGTATGTTTATGTCTGTTTGATCAGTATAGTAGGATATCTTATTTTCTCCAACGTGTAGGACATTTTGTAGGATTTGTATTTTTTGTCCCATGTACAGGACATTTTCTAGGATTTGTATTTTTTGTCCCATGTACAGGACATTTTCTAGGATTTGTATTTTTTGTCCCATGTATAGGATACTTTGTAGGATTTGTATTTTTTGTCCCATGTTAGGACATTTTGTAGGATTTGTATTTTTTGTCCCATGTACAGGACATTTTCTAGGATTTGTATTTTTTGTCCCATGTATAGGATACTTTGTAGGATTTGTATTTTTTGTCCCATGTACAGGACACTTTGTAGAATTTGTATTTTTTGTCCCATGTACAGGACATTTTGTAGGATTTGTATTTTTTGTCCCATGTACAGGACATTTGTAGGATTTGTATTTTTTGTCCCATGTACATGACATTTCGTAGGATTTGTGCTTTCTCCAAAATAGAGGACATGTCTATAAAGTTATATACAGTCTATTTTCAAATCTATGTTTATGGATATCGATTAGTAAACAAATAGCATAACATAACTCATTCAATCAATCATTCATTCATTAAATCAATACGTCAAAACGGCATTCATTCATTCATTCATTCATTCATTCATTCATTCATTCATTCATTCACTCGTTCATTCATTCATTCAGATAAATAGACAAACATATTGTCAATCAGTTAGTTATACCCACAACGAAATTACAATTATACATACTGACAGACAGACAGACAGACAGACAGACAGACAGACAGACAGACAGACAGACAGACAGACAGACAGACAGACAGACAGACAGACAGACAGACAGACAGACAGACAGACAGACCCATTATAACCAGTTCTAATAAAACACACCAAGTAAACCGGCGACATACCTAGCTTACCTTAGTATATAATAATAGCTATCTGTCTTTTAAGTTTCAGGTAAAACGTTAAAAAATACCGGAAATTCTACCTGTTTTACCAACAGACCTTATCGTCAGAGAGCTAGACATTAAACTTCTCCGCCATAAACATGATGTTGTGTAACATAACACATCCACCCGTCCATCCTCACCACCCTCCTCCCTCCGTATTACGATACTGATATTTCATCTATAGGCGCCGACAAAATTAAGGCACCAATTCCGTCGTCGTCGATAAGTTGTGAGATAATCTATTAATAATTAATTAATTGCTACATCGGCTTGTGTTGATGCTTATTATTGTCTACTAAGGCTCGAATCAATGTACAATGTCGATGGACATTTAAAGCTGGGAGTACAGCTTCGATCCTGAGATAGATCATAACAGGGGGTGGGGAGGGGTGGGATGGGTGAGATCGTAACCGGATCAGGCTTTAGGTGATATGGCCAAAGTCTCTGTTTGAGATGATTGTGATGATTGATGTTTTACGGTCATTTTTGTGCACATGGTAGGCTAAATGGGCCGAATGGCCTGCAAAGGTAATGAAACGAAGTCAAAGATGAAACAGCCTTCACATATGCCCACGCCTAGATTCGAACTCAGGAGGTAGTGATCTGAGGTCCAGCGCGTTACCAACTAGACGACGGAGGCGCCTTTCTCTGTTTGCGGCGCTGACGATTTGAAGCTGGAGTTAGAATGTGTTTGTGGTGTATCTTGACTCCAATACATTTATAGCCTGTTTGAAAAAAAAATAGGATTCAGTTGTCTGTAAAAACAAGTTTTACTGGAAGGAAAACCAAGAAGGCGAGGTGTATTAGATTTATGCCGACATCTGTATCAGGATCCCTCAGGCGGTAATCCGGAACGGCCGTCAAAGTCAGCACCGAATATCAAAGAATTATCACTGGAGCGATGAAAGGATTTGTTTCAGAACACCTCATGCCCGCGGGGATTACTTGAAGAACACCGATGGGATGTACTGGATCGTCGCAACACTAACCCGCAACCGGAGTGTCTCCTTAGCCGAACTGGTAGTGCGGTTGGCCTCCTACTTATGGCACCTGGGTTCATGATCCAGCCGGGATACGTCTGAAGTATGTTTCATCTTTCTCGTCGCCTGATCGTTATCTTTAGCGTGACGTGTGAAAAACGATGACCGTAAACAGCAACGTATCCGCCCCGTAAACATCAAACGCTGACCCAATAAGTCGATCTTAATGCGTACTTACTTCGAAGAGCCGCGGCTTGTACTTAAAAGTCCTTGGATATTCGAAATCATTGCGATTCCACACACCGATTAGACAGACCCCTCGTACGAATCCCGCGTCATAAGAAGTCTCCTCCGACTTTTGACGAACGGTGTACCTGGAAATTTACCAAATGGCTGGCTGAGTGGTTTCGGATTACAAGAATCGTGATCTGTCTCTCGTCGTAATGAAGATGAATTTTACCTGCGACAGACAGACAGACACACACGGATTGCACGTCTCACCTGTCCCTAGGTCATGCCGGGATTATTAGCTAGTTGTCTCCGGTAAAACCTCCCTAGTATTGAGTCGAGCAGCCGGTGGCCGATGATGAATGGACAGTGAATACGATTACCTGTAAATGAGATTGGAGGAGTAGATAGCGTGATGGTACGGGGGATGATCGGTCGTTATCAGTGGTGTTATCTGTTTATGACCTGCTAATGAATGACCTACCTAGATAAAGGTCAACATTGTGTAAGGATGGAGATATGTCATGATGGTAAGATATATATGTAACTGGAGAAGATTCTGTTATTATTATTATTATAATAATTATTAATTATTATTATTATTATTATTATTATTATTATTATTAGTAGTAGTAGTAATGATAGTATAGTAGTAGTTGTTGTAATAGAGGGTTATTAGATTTTAAAAACAGAAATGATTAGCAATTGTTAAATATATATAATTTAAGTGGTATTTCACATATATATATATACATATATATATATATACATATATATATATATATATATATATATATATATATATATATATATATATATATATATGTGTGTGTGTGTGTGTGTGTGTGTGTGTGTGTGTTAATTTCTATTAAAGATGTGGGGTCAGGTTTTCGTGATGTTTATAGATCTTATAGAATTGTGATCAAATGATATATATATATAAATATATATATATATAATATATATATATATATATATATATATATTATATTATATATAATATAATCTAGATATAATTATAATATACTAACTATAGTAGATATTTCACTCCAAATAATATTAGTTTCTGTTGTAGAAACCTTTTCAAGTACATTTATCTGTCTTTGTGTGTGTCTTTTTTTGTGTAGGAATAGGTGTCTCTGCGCATATACACACACATGCACACACATACATATACAACACTTTTTTACTGTATATATCCTGATCGAGGTAATTGGGGTATATACCTGCATCCATGAGGACAATGAGCTATAAATTACTAATAAGGTGAAATATTGTCGCCTAAAACATGGACAAAAATGATGATGTTGATGATGATTATGATGATGTTGATGATGGTAATGATGATGATGTTGATGATGACGACGGCGACGATTGGTTTCTAGGCTAATTTTCGAAACTAGAATAGTTATTCTAAGGACTTTATTGTCTCATGTAGACTCATTTTCTCATTTGCACTTTGATCTCGAGGTATGGACCTATACAATAAGACACATTTGTCGACTACCTGGAGAGTATCACGTGTTTAGACGTCTTCAGCTACAGATTAATTATCTATAAAATCCTTCATCGTCCATCATCAGGTATACGTTTTATGTGTGATTCAAACTGAGAACCCCTCATTTTTAGCTCACTCATCGTGATGAAAATGATGCTGCTGTTTCTGATATTGGTGATGATAGTACATTACTACTACTACTACTACTACTACTACTACTATTACTACTACTATACTACTACTACTACAATTACTATTACTACTACTGCTATTACTACTACTACTACTACTACTATTACTACTACTACAATTACTATTACTACTACTACTATTACTACTACTACTAATAATATTTATTTATTATATGAATTTAGTCAGATTCATCTGTTATAATTTTGAAATAGAATTAATAATAATAATAATAATAATAATAATAATAATACACCATTACTACTACTACTACTGCTACTACTAAACTACTACTACTACTACTACTACTACTACTAATAATAATAATAATATTTATTTATTATATGAATTAAGTCAGAATCATCTGTTATAATATTGATGTAGAATTAATAATAATAATAATAATAATAATAATAATAATAATAATACGGTCAGTTCTTTACTTAAGGAAGACAATATGATGAGTTAAAGATGAAATATACTTTATATATATATCCCATCCGGGATTTGTGCTCAAGTCCTTGATATATTTAATCAACTACGTTACCAGTTCGGCCAAAAAGAGAATGTAATGGATTTTATTGGAAAGATACAAACTTTATGTTAATTTATTTAGACTTAAAATGAAAACTTTATCCATCGTAGGTAAAGTTTCCTTCGCCACTCTTCATTTTGACCTAGATGTTAGACTGAAGGAAATATAACATTTAAGTAAATAATTATTAAAGAACAATGATAGCAGAAATAGGAACAACTATACGAAAACCACCGTTAAAAACAATCATAAAAACAACCCCCACACACACACACACACACACACACACACACACACACACACACACACACACACACACACACACACACACACACACATACACAAGCCAAACAAAACACGCATAAAACATACACAAACAAATACCCAAACAAATATAATTGCAGTTTGATATAATTTCTTTTTGGTTTATTTGCAGGTAAAGCTGTTCTGTCTAGGGGTCATCGTTAATGTCGTTAAAATGAAGAAACAGGTGAAGCAATCATGTAATCCAGATTGATCCAGACAGGTATGACGAAGTCTTGTACAACGATGCCAATCCGGTAGAAGAAGCTGCGAGTTACCCGGGCTGATCCAGACGGCTCGTTTAGCGACGCTTTCCGGATCAGGGATGGGCAGCGCTACCAGCTGATCTAATGACGTGTGGCTTTACTGGTATTCTTCCAAGTTCGGTTCCCAACATTAAAACCACAAAAAACAAAAACAATTAATGACTCGGCCATGGTCGCGATAGGCACGTGTATTCTCGAAATTGTCTGCTGTTACCAAACACAGCTGATATTACACAGCCGTAATTACAGAGCTGTGATTTTACAGCTGTGATCACACAGCCACAATAACAAAAGCACCCCAAGTCGGACTCAATTAGTGATCGTAATTCTCAGAATTGGTTCAATCGATTTGTTGTCATTTGGAGTTTATTTGTTAAAGAAACTATAGAATTTTTGTCAGGAATTTCCTCTTTTTATTTCGGTATATCTTCAGCGGAATGTAAATCTTTGTTGCTCGTGGGACGACCTAGAATCACGAATTTTGAATAACAGAATTAGCTAATTATCCATTATGTGATAGCTAAAGACGTAGAAAAGTGTGGTTTATTGTAAGAACTTTAAAATGTTATTTCTGTGTATGAAAACAAACAATTTAGGACAACTTTGTTGGTGCGTTAGCGCCATTTACCAGTTTCCTTGATAGCTCTCACTCACTATCTCTCTCTCTCTCTCTCTCTCTCTCTCTCTCTCTCTCTCCTCTCACGCCTCTCTCCTCTCTGATCCTGAAGTGGCCCAACACTTACTGGAAAGGACACGTGGGTTTTATGATTTTACATTGATTGATTTATAGCTTGATACCAGCCAGACGTGGGGCAGATACATTTCAAATGTATCTAGATAAGTTACAGTTACATTACAAATGTATCTAGATAGAGTTACGTATCCAGATATATTATTTATAAATGTATCTAGATAAGTTACAGTTACATTACAAATGTATGTAGATAGAGTTACGTATCTAGATACATTATTTATGAATGTATCTAGATAAGTTACAGTTACATTACAAATGTATCTAGATAGAGTTACGTATCCAGATATATTATTTATGAATGTATCTAGATAAGTTACAGTTACATTACAAATGTATCTAGATAGAGTTACGTATCCAGATACATTATTTATGAATGTATCTAGATAAGTTACAGTTACATTCCAAATGTATCTAGATAGAGTTACGTATCCAGATACATTATTTATGAATGTATCTAGATAAGTTACAGTTACATTACAAATGTATCTAGATAGAGTTACGTATCCAGATACATTATTTATGAATGTATCTAGATAAGTTACAGTTACATTCAAATGTATCTAGATAGAGTTACGTATCTAGATACATTATTTATGAATGTATCTAGATAAGTTACAGTTACATTCCAAATGTATCTAGATAGATTTACAGTTACATTTTTTAAGCGATTTTACAGTTACTTAAAATGGGTGTAAAAATTTTTGAAAATTTTTATGAATGACTGGATTTACAGACCTGTATCGTAATTGAAATTGATCATTGTTTATGAATGTAACTAAATGTTAATTCCCTTTCCCTTTTTAATAAGTTACGTTTCTAGATACATTATTTATAAATGTATCCAGATACATTACAGTCCAAATGTATCTAGATTCATTTACAGTTCCATTTTCTGAGCGATGTATGTTGTAATTGGGTGTATATTTTGGTATTTTTTGGTGACTGTATTACAGACCTGGGGTAACTGTAATTGCATCATTGTTTAGTGAATGTTTTTTGTTAATTGACCCTCTTATATAAGCTTGCCTCTTCTCGTTCGTATAAATCATCTTGGGCACCATGCTCACTGAACCGTGGCAGATTTATATTGAGATGCTACAGATAAGTAATATGCCTATCAGGAATTTACTGGTTGTCAAGTGTAGCTAGGTAGGGCAAACTGAACAGTATTTGTTTATCAGGCTTACATATAGGGGACAAACTATCACTTGACAACTTTGATCGTGTATCAGTTGAAATGTCCACATATTAAATTTCTGGTGGTCCCCGGCCCATGATATACTTAGATATACTAAAGATGAATAAATATTTAAAATGAAGTATTGTTTTTCTAATTATATGATACTAGATAATAGTGATGAGAGTGACCCAGTAACGTATAATACTAATATCATAAGGACAATATAATAATAATAGTAATAGCAAGAAGTGTAATAGTAATATATTACATTCAATATCAAGTGTAATAGTAATGGTAACAGCAATACTCGGAAGTAATAGTAATATATTACATTACAAAGTAATTGACCCAGATATGCTGTATTATTCAGTAGCCTAGCAGCTAACCATGTTATATGTTATGTTAATTAGTTGAACAATGTGCCACATATATAATATATATATGTATAATGATTTATATGCCCGACCAACATTAGCCTATGAAGCACCAAATACATAATACTATACAATTGAATATTATAGAGATAATAATTACCTTTATGTGATTGTGGAAGTTCCCGGTTGACTTCATCTGACTAGATATCAGTGCTCGACAATATCTACATTTGGCCTTGAAGTTTCCAGTGACATCCCCAGGATTGTCGAAATGGTCAACGATAGTCATAGTGAAGGTCCATCTGATATAATAATATATTTGTTCAAGCACTGATACGTTGAAAACTGGTTATGATGACAATGACCTGAAATATTTGGTTTATAAATGATTTGGACAGAACAGATTGAACAAACACTAATTGTGTTTCTATGGGCTATTAGTGTCAGGACATGAACTGTGATGGCTTCACGGATGCCTTGGTGTTTAGCGTAAATTATTAATATTGATCATATTTCTAAATTCACAATTGCGATTTAAAACATGAAAGGTGCAATCAAGGTTTATAAATGATTTGGCCCAAACACATCAAACTATTTATTTTTCTATGAGAATTAGTGTCATCACATGATCTGCCTGATGGCTTCAAGATGGCTTTCATGATTAGCATAAGTTATTATGTTGATATTATTTCCCAGTTCACCATTGCAATTTAAAATATGAAAGATGAGACAATTAGCATAGCTCTCCTAATAGGTTTTAAAGGTCACTCACTTAATTGTCAGGGTGTATGTTAAAATTATATATAATAATGACTATATTTATTAGTGTTAAATTATGTAATTACATTATATGAGTATTTAAAATAATTATATATCTAGAATGTATCTGAAATGTATCTGAAATTCAGATACTTTTGTAATGTATCTAGATAAGTTACAGTTACATTTTGAAAAGTTGACAAATGTATCTAGATACATTTCAGTTACATTGAATAAAGTATCTAGATAGAATGCTTCTAGATACAAAATGTAACTGCCCCAGGTCTGATACCAGCTATGCTGTTATAACAACTTTATATTCTGATTAAGGCTAAGGATTCCATTCGTTCAATCTTCCCTCCTGTTATGGACTTGGGGGTGTACTGGTTGATTTGTGGATACCCGGAGGATTAGTTATCAGTTAGTAGAGTCGAACCGAGAACCTCTCAATTTGTAGTTGGCACAATATGATTAAGCCGTACACTCTGATGGCAGAGTGGCTAAAATGACATATATATATATATATATATATATATATATATATATATATATATATATATATATATATTGTGTGTGTGTGTGTGTGTGTGTGTGTGTGTGTGTGTGTCAGATATTAAAAGTAGCTTGGTGATGTTCTGTTTAACTTCACCTTATTTCATGTGAAACATAGTATTTGTCAAATGCTGAAACACAATTTATGATTTACCTCATATAGGCTGAAAGTATCTATGATATAAATACTCAGGTGTTGTAATGAGCATTTTAGTTACTGCACATATCGCTAAGATATTATTAAACTCTGATGATTAACGTGATCTTAATAGTGTCTTTATGCACACGTTATGACATCTGTTTGCATTGAACGACATTTCGGCGTCATAACGTTTCGGTGATAGGAAATAGTTAAATAGAAAAATATGTTTTTGAGTATTATAATCATGACTAACTGAGAAAAAGGCATATGATGTCACCTTATTTTAATTATTTGTTTAAACAAATCATGGCATTATTGGTTACGGCATGTGTATGTATTTCTGATAATATATATATATATATATATATATATATATATATATATATATTTATATGTGCGTGTGTGAACTTTGTTGTATATGTGAAATTATCAAATTAGCTGTAATCTATGCTTATCGCTGTATACATAGACAATTGTAGAATATATCACAAAGACACACATACAAGTATCAACGCTCGCATGTCCGCACGCACCCAGTAAACCCACCCCCACCCACCCACACCTACACACCCACCTACACACACATTCGCTTATTTGTGTGTAGTAATACTTACACAAATTCAGTTATAACTTAGTGCTGCCAGTAGTGCCTTATGTTATGTATACTAGACAATAACAGTTACACTTGTAGTACACTATACAATGTGAGTTACACATGCGGAACACTAGACAATAACAGTTATATTATTGTTCTCCAGACAGAACAATTTTTCTTATGTTATATTACTAGACAATAACAGTTCTGTAAAAATAGTACACTAGTCAATAACAGTTTAAAATATAGTACACTAGACAATAACGTATGTATTTTGTTTTGTCCTAGACCAGATCATGTATTTTATGTTATACTGTAGCTAACTAGAGTTATATAATGTGGTACACTAGACAATAACAGTAACACATATACTGTATTAGACAATAACAGTAACACATATACTGTATTAGACAATAACAGTTACACATATACTGTATTAGACAATAACAGTAACACATATACTGTATTAGACAATAACAGTTACACATATACTGTATTAGACAATAACAGTTACACACATACTGTATTAGACAATAGCAGTTACACATATACTTTATTAGACAAATAACAACAGTTATACATATATACTCTATTAGACAATAACAGTTACACATATACTCTATTAGACAGTAACAGTTACGCATATATTATATTAGACAATAACAGTTACGCATATACTATATTAGACAATAACAGTTAAAAAACCATTAAAAAACTTGTTTTTTTTAAAAACCCTTTCTAAAAAATTTTTGAAAAATTTAATTTAATTATGTAAAAAGTCGTATGATAAATATATATCTGTTATTTTTTGTTTCTTTGAAGTGTATTGACGTTTTATAATAAAATATTCCATGAAGCTTTACGCAGACAGACAGACAGACAGACAGACAGACAGACAGACAGACAGACAGACATAAATGCAGACAGACATAAATGGAGACAAACGGACAGACAGACATAAATGCAGACAGACAGGCAGACATGCAGATTGATTGCTTGATTGATTGATGTTTTACGGCCACTTTTGTGCACAAGGTAGGCTAAATGGGCCGAGCGACCTCCAAAGGTAATGAGGCGAAGTCAAAAACGAAACAACCTTCAGATATGCCCACCCCGAGATTCGAACACGGGTGGTAGTGATCTGTGGTCCAACACGCTACCGCTAGACCACGGAGGCGCACACAGACAGATATGCAGGCATGCAGACAGACAGACAGACAGACAGACAGGTGATAACAGTTAAAATTATATAAATATAATAACATGAATATATAAAAGCAACAAAATCGAAATATAATTTATATATTATGTTATAAATAGAGCTGAATGTCATAGGTAAAAAAACAAGTAACGGGTACTTTGATATAACAACATTTTGTAGGTAAAAATAACGGAATATTAAAATAAACAAAATTATAATGAAACTAACAAAAATAAACTAAAATAACAACAACAAACCCCAAACTAAACAAGGTTTTCTCTGTAATTATTTCAACAATAGTGTTAATATTATTAATACCTTTAAGGTTAAACTGAAAAGAGACAAAGAGGATGCTTTAAACGTTTAATCAGAATTACCTGAATACTTCCCAGGTTTAATTTATAGTATAAAACGACCCAAGATTTCGTACTGGAGTTAATTATCGCGAGATTATGACCTATTACCTGACCTACTTCTTGGCAGTCCAAAGTTAAATGATAATATACCAATTTACATTAATAGGGCATACCAGGTGCTCTCAATTACTTTATATATATATATATATATATATATATATATATATATATATATATATATATATATATATATATATATATATATATATAGAGAGAGAGAGAAGAGATGGGATGGGATTTGAATGTAACTGTCTTTAGGCAATCGTATTTTAGTAACGAATCGATTTAATTGTACAATTTTAATCTAGTATTAGGTCTAAATACGAATTAGAATTTATCTCCTTGTCTGTGACGTATAAACCACAATTATGATTTTATTAAAGATTATCAGAATATAATCAGCGATGTTTAATTCTTGTTCAAAACTAAACCTGGACAAGGAGAGTTGTTAGCTGATATTAAGTAACGAGAGTCTGTTTCAGATAAACATCTCGGGGTCGAAAGAAACTAAAGGCAATTTATAGAGGGAACTGAACGTGGTATTAGTGATAATGATCTGTTATAATTTTGGTGTAGAATTAAGATTTGTATAGAAATGTCACAGGGTGTTATGAGTTATTGTTAAGGTTTATGGTTATTATTTAATAATGCTAATGATGATGATGATGATGATGATGATGATGATAATAATAGTTAGTTATTCTAGTGTGCTTAGTACTGAAACCAGAAATAAAACATGTTCTGGTTCGCATAGCATAAGCCCATTTTACACATAAATACGTCGGTTGATGACTGTTATAAATTTTAATATAATTAAATATAATTTAAATAAGTGGATTTTTAGTGTCTTACAAAATAATTCTTTACTTGCTGCAAGTTTAATAAGATTAGACAACTTATTCCACAAACTGTGACCTGATGGTCAGAACGAATTCTCTCCGTACATTGCTGTATGTCTTTTTTGATGCCGTCAACACTGAATAAGACTCAAGTTGCAGCTGATATGTTTTTGGATCACATCGGTTAGATAAATTCGTGCTGTTCCACTCTCAGTACTTTGAATGTGTGAAACCGGATCATGTGCAGTGATCTAAAACGTACAGGAAATCAGTGAAGCTGGATTAAAAGTGGTGTTTTGTGTTCCTTTTCGTAAGTGTTTGTTACCAGACAAAGAGCATAGAGAGAGAGAGAAAGAGAGAGAGGAAAGGAGAGAGAGAGAGAGAGAGAGAGAGAGAGAGAGAGAGAGAGATAGATACATAATAAAGTATTGCCATAATCCAGTTGATAAATTATAAGTGCTTTGATTAAAGTCTTGAAGGTCTTATCATTTATGTACTTACAAATAAGTCCGACCGTTTCTAACTGAGGCCAACCGTCTATCATTCCGTCTTTAAACCAGGGTATCATCGGCATAACAATAATATTTAATGCTAATTGGTTTAATAAACATACAGTAATTATTCGCTCATAAAATAGATCTCTGTGGTACACTAGAATGAAGATGTACATCAGGTGATGTTTTATCTGCGATTGTGGATGAGGTAGGATTTGACACAGGGTAAGGCATTTTGCTTGATGCCAAAGAAATACTCTAAAAAGGTTGAGTAAACTATGATGACCGAGTACTTCAGAGGCTTCGGATAAATCATTCATAATTAATGCAGCCATGGATTCTCCATCGAGAATCTGAGCAATTCCATTGTGCACTTTTAAGGGAGCAGTTTCCGTTGAATGACCTTCAAGATCAGGAGACTGATAGTGTTCTTGTATACGTCTTAGAACTACGTTTTTAATAAGTTCGTGTATTACAATTACAATCTGTATTGATTTCTTTTCATCCGGTCGGGTCAAACGACCTACTATTAATTCATACAATACTATTTGGTGTGTTTATGCTTCTGGAGCCGTTTGTTCCGCGCTAAATATCTGCTTGGATATATATATATATATATATATATATATATATATATCATAAAAGACCCACGGACGCACACACGGACGCGCGCATCCACACACGTACACATACGTACATACACACACGTACATACATACGCATATACACACGCACACACGTAAACACACATACACACACAGAAGCGTGCATGCACGCATACATAATTTCCCCTGTGAAAATATATTAAACACACATAGCGTGTTTACCTTCCAGCACCTTATCATAAGATGGGAGAAGAATCCTGGATGTCCACGATACAGAGATAATATAAGCTTTATTGTGTACTTAAGACGCCCGAGGCCCATGGTACAAAGCACTTGGACAATTGTGCGTATGCCAAATAATAGGTGCATTCAAATACAAGATCCAAATTACAGCTGGTTGAACAGGTTATAAACATATATAGCTTGGTAAACAGATTTAGACAGATTGATATTTACATATCTGTTATTGCGTGATAGTACATAAACATGCATTAAACACGTTATAACAAAGGACGCAATGCGGGAGAGTGGATCTGAAGTGTTGGTACAGAGGACAGATAGAAACCAGATGATATTCATCCTCTATTACACGAATGCCATTATTTACACAAAACGTGCTTATTTAGACAAACAGAC
Organism: Paralvinella palmiformis; assembly: GCA_025642065.1. Classification (NCBI taxonomy): domain Eukaryota; kingdom Metazoa; phylum Annelida; class Polychaeta; order Terebellida; family Alvinellidae; genus Paralvinella; species Paralvinella palmiformis. The sequence continues at coordinate 47,208 of JAODUP010000938.1, read as the reverse complement.
AGACAGACAGACATAGAGTTGAGTCGTGTTGTATCTCTGCTACTAGTAGCAGAATTTATTCTGATTTATGCTTATATTATTCATATATTATTCATATATTATTCATACTGTGTACTAATATTTGACTTTTCTATTTTAGGCTTTATTTTTACTGATGAATTATTGGTTTAGTGTTCAGCACAAAGTCTGGTTTTTGTATTTAGATTTGGATTATTTTAGTAATTAGGTTTTTCCTTTCATTTATTCTAATTATAAAGGTAATTAAATTATACATGTAATTAAATAATTTTTAAAAACTAGTTGGAGTTATAATTGTTGTTTGATTAAAAGTATAACACCTGTGCCAGCGCTTTAAATATCTTTATAAAACCACGCACGCACGCACGCACGCACGCACGCACGCACGCACGCACGCACGCACGCACATGCGCGCACTCACTCACACGCGCGCACGCACAGACAAACACACATACACGAATTTGAAGTGTATTTGTTTGATTGTTTGTGTGTTCGTAAATAATTCCGAAGAAGCGGCGAAGAATATGACATTAGTTGTAATTAAGATTGGTTTTACGATGTTTACTCATTAAAATTCGTTTTTTTATTATTCTAAACCCTTTGTTTAAAGCTTTAAAGTCCGCACCTAACGCGGCTTTTAAAATTGTATTATAATAAACTAACCGATTTTGGGGTGATATTTCCCCTCAGGGTCAAGCCATTTTTTGTATGCTGCTATGAGACATAAGAGCATGAATCAAATAGGTGATTCGACGTCCGAGGATTGTCATAGAAAGAATAGAAGGCTGGACGCTGTTGCAAAATTTGATAGTTAGGAAGTTTTACCAATAATAAATAAAAAATAGTTTTAAAAGCAAAATTACTGAATTACTAGTAATTGTATAATGTAACGGTAATTACAATTGTGACAGTATATCAGGGTTTGATGTAAATTGCATGTTACAAAAGAGATCAATGAACTTAGTGTGTATTTACTAGTTACGTTGTTGAATCTAAACACGTCAAATATTGTCTTATGGTTTGAATTACATATGTGTACCATCAGTTCTCAGGTACGATGGAGCTGATTATTATTTAACACTCATCATTGTGGGAATACATAGTAATGCAACATGAAACATAAATACGAAGTTACTGCCATACATACATATGTTTATGGATTATGCATCAATATCTCCAACATTCATAAAGATGTGCCCATCATTTATATAATGGACATGCTGCTGAATATTTTATTCCGATTTTGTGAAATGTTTGAATACAGATATGATCGATTATCGTCTTATTCCCATCTGTCACCATAAAACGGGGAACGTTACAAAAAGTATACAAAAAGTTCGCTATTTTCTCTGTTCAAGTTATTCACACTTTACTGTATTAGCTAAGTGTTACACTATGTCTTCATTATCGATTTGGACACGGAAGAAGGATCATTGCGAATATATCTGTGTTTATTACACGTAACCAAAGTGATTCAGCTGGTGATTGTTTTGTTTTAGATATGGGTACTTGTGAAGTGCCCAAACGGCGGCTAGTCTGTGGTTAAAATGTCCAATTAACAGTGGCAGTTGGGCTCAGGGAATTAAGTCTTTGCCGGTGAACGAGTCAGGTGACGAAAAGACTTCGGTGGCGAAAGCTCCCGTAGGGTAACCGGAAGAGCTACACGAACGAACACCCGAGAAGAGTTCGAAATACCTTTGCGCGCGCCCATGGAATATCTGATCGTAGGAAACTAATATTTGATGTCAGATTTGTGTATTGTATTCCACTTAATATAACTGATTAACAAACCTTCATAGGTGGGGTATCGGTAAGTACAAAGATGTCTTCGAGCAGAAGGACCAGAAAGTATAAAACTGACTTTTGTAGACAAGAAAAAGGTGACATATTCATGTCAGACAACAGCTAAGCTACACTACATTGATTTCGATGTCTGTTATTTGATTTAATATTTACTTACCTTCATTGAATTCGAAAGTTTTATGTCATATCCGAATATAATGGCTACTGTGTTCAAATGTCTCGATGGAAAAGGAGCCATTTAATTCATTGCCACGAATGGGTCATATATACCACTGTATGCCGTCTGATTTATATACACTGAATGTTGTTACATTTTTTTTATAAACAGCCAAAGGAAGCCATTGTCAATACTCGAAAAGTGAGAGAGCATTTCCATTTTTGTGCGGTACTGAATATTTTTCTTTCTTTTAAGGGTGTTAATTTGTCCGCTTTAATAATTTAATTTCAGGATTTCCACTCCATATAGCTAGACAATCTTCCTCAAACAGAAAAATAAGATATCGAATAATCAAGTCCTGATATAAAGTTTTAGAACGCAGTAAGCTGTTAGCGCACGAAAATAGATAATTTTGAACACATGAGTGCACAACATATTTTAATTGGAATACCTGTGTTCCTATTTTATAATATATATATATATATATATATATATATATATATATATATATATCAGGATTGTGATGCAATAAACAAATTCAGTGAATGACTTATTTTTAGAAATCCTGCCTAGGTGGATACCAAAAGAGTGTTATTACTGTGTGATTACAGTCCGAGTTTTAACATGTGCAGTATATTTAAATTAATAATTCTGAACTCTAGATGTCGCAAATAATTTAAAATAAAGATTACATACTAGGATTAGATCATATTTATTTAATCAGTCAATTAAAACACAGTTCAAGTGTAATTAGTACAAAAGTAAAGATATTTGTCTTCTGCGAAACTGAATTACACTTTATTTAAGGGCAGATTGTAATCTTTTTTTTACTCCATTTGGTCACTTATATAATTTTGTTAACCATATATATGTCTAAATATTGTTAAATCCAGGAGTTGTAATGTTTCAGATGTAGGCTCCAGACTAGTTTGATAGAACATGGATAATTAAAGCGGCAGTAGTATCCTGCTTTAAAACACCAATAATCATAAATTTAACAGAAGTTTGCAGCACATGAAGAGCAATTTATCCAGATGAAGAGAAGCTTTTCATAATTTCATATAGTCACCTGAGGCACATCTGAGCCAATTCAAACTTAAATCTATGGCTTTATCGTGATAGAATTCTCGCCACTTACGAAACGTCCAGCGGTTCCTTTTCAGAAGAGAAATCGTACACGTCCATCACAGAGCAGCTGAATCAGAAACGATTTTCTTTCATGTATATTCATATTTAATAGCTTGATATTTCTGTGACATTTTGGGATGCATCAAAGACTCACAATTCATAATTTATACGACTCTGCTCTCATTTTGGAAATGAATTAATACCAAATGTCGTACTCTTTGCTTCTGTAGTCTTTTAAGTGTAAGAGAAATTCGGCAAATAGACAAAATATACAGACAATGGAGTTAAACCTTTGGAATACGTACGTTAGTGTAATTGAATAATAATGCGTTATCATCAACTTGTTTAAATATGTATGTGTCTGTATATTTGTGTGTCTGACTGGAGAAATGCACGTACATCTTTATGTGCGGTGTGCAATATATATATATATATATATATATATATATATATATATATATATATATATATATGAGTATGTGTATTACAATTGTTATTCACACTGAAGATATTATTCCCATATTTTGTTAGGAAAGTTACATATATGTTACATATTCATAAATTTGGATATGTCTCGTATATAACCAGGCCGAGTGTTAAAAACTAAGGATAACAACAATAATATCATAGCATACTAGCATAAGAGTGAGAGAGTGAGTGAGTGAGTGAGTGGTTCGTTTAGCCTAGACGCTGAACACCTGAGACATTTGGCTGAGTGGTCATTTACTGGAAAAGATCTCACAAACATAAGAAGCTCGAGTAGATTCGAACTCAGACTTTGAGGTGTGCTTCAGCCGCTACAACAGCGAGCACCACACTAAGACAAGTGTGACATGACTACACACATACATAGCATACGAAAGACCAAACGTCAGTCTAACACAATAGTAACATAGCCACACTCACATACACATAGCATACTAAAGACCAAACGTCAGTCTAACACAATAGTAACATAGCCACACTCACATACACATAGCACACTAAAGACCAAACGTCATTCTAACACAATAGTAACATAGCCACACTCACATACACATAGCACACTAAAGACCAAACGTCATTCTAACACAATAGTAACATAGCCACACTCACATACACATAGCACACTAAAGACCAAACGTCATTCTAACACAATAGTAACATAGCCACACTCACATACACATAGCACACTAAAGACCAAACGTCATTCTAACACAATAGTAACATAGCCACACTCACATACACATAGCACACTAAAGACCAAACGTCAGTCTAACACAATAGTAACATAGCCACACTCACATACACATAGCACACTAAAGACCAAACGTCAGTCTAACACAATAGTAACATAGCCACACTCACATACACATAGCACACTAAAGACCAAACGTCAGTCTAACACAATAGTAACATAGCCACACTCACATACACATAGCACACTAAAGACCAAACGTCAGTCTAACACAATAGTAACATAGCCACACTCACATACACATAGCACACTAAAGACCAAACGTCAGTCTAACACAATAGTAACATAGCCACACTCACATACACATAGCACACTAAAGACCAAACGTCAGTCTAACACAATAGTAACATAGCCACACTCACATACACATAGCACACTAAAGACCAAACGTCAGTCTAACACAATAGTAACATAGCCACACTCACATACACATAGCACACTAAAGACCAAACGTCAGTCTAACACAATAGTAACATAGCCACACTCACATACACATAGCACACTAAAGACCAAACGTCAGTCTAACACAATAGTAACATAGCCACACTCACATACACATAGCACACTAAAGACCAAACGTCAGTCTAACACAATAGTAACATAGCCACAATCACATACACATAGCATACTAAAGACCAAACGTCAGTCTAACACAATAGTAACATAGCCACAATCACATACACATAGCATACTAAAGACCAAACGTCAGTCTAACACAATAGTAACATAGCCACAACTCACATACACATAGCATACTAAAGACCAAACGTCAGTCTAACACAATAGTAACATAGCCACAATCACATACACATAGCATACTAAAGACCAAACGTCATTCTATGGAAGATGAAGAAGGGTTTATGTGTTTAAATCTTCTTTTTACATTCGGTTCAGGTTCTATTTAGTTTTGGACGATATATTCCATTCACAAGTCATACAAAATGTGAAGCGTCTTTACGTCAAAATAGGACGAGGTATATCATCTGATGTCAGAGTATGATATCAGTACGTCATAATGATGAAGAATCAAATTAAGACTGACCTAACAGACAACAATACCTGATACTAGGAAAAGTTAGATCCCTCTTAGCACGCTCAGCATCATGTCAATTTGGTTTATCGTGATAGTGTATCAGATAGGGAACTAACAATGCGGTCTGAAATTGTAAAATGCTCCACAATGATAGCGCAATGTGGTTGATTTGGCAGAACCATCGGGTGTAGGTTTTAATATGCCAGCCTTTGAAGGACAACGATCTGAAATGTCTGCATATCAGCTATATAGTACACACAACCAGTAGCTTGTGAAAGGATTCACACAAAGAGAACCATTATAACAAAACAAAATGCTGCCACATCTTTGACACTCCGATAACATTAAGGATGGTCGTTTCTGTCAAACAGGTATGGACAGGTATGGACAGTTCGTTCGTTATTAACATTGTTTCAAAATCCAATTATTTCAGCATAATGATACCTTTGTTTATAACTGATTTCCTAATGACGATAGTCTTTATATATATGATTTAATAAATGTCCAATTGACCAATTAGTTGTAGAAGCATCACGGGTGATAAATATTTATTTAAAAAATATAATTTCGTGATTGCGCGTGAACATATATGATCTAGAAACAAATTACTTTAGGGATGAAGCAATAACTCGTTTTAGAGTGTTTTGTGGACTAAATAACGTACCGTAAATGATAACTGCATATACATGTAAACATTTTGTATAAGAATATGGTTATCTCAGAAAGGCTACAGTATTTAACAGACTAGATTGTTTCATGAAATTACACGTGGAATGTTATCAATCTACTATTTTGTTATATAGTTTATCAAGAGCAATGTTTGTATTGAATAATATTCTAGTTTTGTGTATAATTCTGCCCAGAAAACAAAATTAAACGTTTCACGTTCGATGTATACTCATTTAAAAGTGTGCACGATAAAGTGACACCAACGATTTAACTGTCTATTTCACACAATGCCACACGCTTTCGCACGCCGTCCTGTCTTGTTATATATGGTCTTTGGTCACACCACTGATATCTACACGTTGAGAGCTGTACCTGTTAATAACATGGATCAGGTACCCGGAGTTGGCAGTTTCCATCACGGATTTCAAGACGGAAGGCTTTGTCTCTTATCTTCGCGTGGTGTAATATATCGATATTTATAGGTATATTCTAAAATATAAAATTGTCGATTCGCTATTGTCCGGTCTACATCAAAGGAAACAAGCCTATGTGGTACAACCCATCTTCATTTCATTAATGGTAATAAGTCATTTAAATTGTCGCTGGAATGCTACAAATGGATATTAATTATGAATCTGTGAGTTATATCTGAAAATGAAAAACCCATAATAATATATAATATCCATGAAGGTGAACATAATTTGAGTAATAGCCCTTTTTTTGATACAACAATATGAAAGTCATTTGACATTAATTTATAAAATTATTAATTATAGATGGGACACCACATTCTATTTCGCACTTCCACCAAAGGAACATCAATGTCCTGTTGATAGTGAAAATAATTATTTAAAGAAGGTTCAGTTCGTCAAGGATTGAGTGACTTGAACGTGCACGATTTATTTAACTGAAACACGTGATAATGTGACATTTAAAAATCTTTACTTAATAATAATAATAATAATTACAAAACTTCTATTGCGCCAAATTGCCCGAAAAGAACCTAGCTCAGTGGTGCACCTAGTACAAGGGGTTGGGCAAACTCATAGTTCAGGTACGATGCAAAGTTCATCAACAAATACTCAGATGGAGTGGAAGCTTAGAAAGTATAAGCGAGTCTGAAAATATTGAGTTTTCAAATGGTGACGGAAAGAAACTATGCTATTTGATGACACAACATCTTCAGAGAGTGAATTCCAAAGAGTAGGGACAGCAACTGAAAAGGCACGAGTACCAGTATGAGTTTTAACTCTGGGAACAGACAACAAGTGAAAACCAGATGAACGGAGCTCTTTGGGCATGGGTGCTAAAGAAACATGGAAAATAGATATGAAGGTTCTCCAGAAGAAAGAGTTTGATAGGCAATAGTGCAGAGTTTGAAAATTATGCGACATTATACAGGGAGCCAGTGAAGAGATTTCAGAATTGGGACAGAATGGGAAAACCGAGGAGACCGTGTGATAACAATAGCTAAGCAGTTCTGAACACACCGAAGTTTTAGAATACCCTTAGATGCAATGTTATAAAGAAGAGAGTTGCAGTAATCAAGCCTTCTAGTAATGAGTGCTGTAGCAATGGGTTTGGCGACTGAAAGAGAAATATAGCGCTGAATACGGCTAAGGTCACGAATATGATAGAAGCAGTAGAGACATCTCCGAAAATTATGTTTTCTGAAATTAAAATCGCTATCAAATGTAACACAAAGATTACATCCAGTGTCTGATGAAGTGATGCTATGACTAAGGATGTGTTTAGGTCATAGATACTCAATTTGTGTTTATTTCCTGAGATTATTTATTTTACCTTTTCTTCTTCTTATTAGAACTACAACAACAACAACAACAACAACAACAACAACAACAACTACTACTACTACTACTAGTATTAATAGTAAAAGTGACGGTATAAGCAGCATTTGTGTTAAAAACGTATATAGAAAGAAGATGAACATGTTTAATAAACTGATGAAATTAACCTAACTTTAGAATCATCCATCTCCATCGTCATCACCCGGAAGTGGGGGGTATTTACTTAAGAGAAGATAGAGAAGCACAACTTTAATGTTATTGCTAGAAAGCTATTTACGTTTGGATACAGAAGTAGAACGAACTATTACTTCCCAATCACTTTAGGTTAGACTTCAAATGATATCGTAAATGTGATTTGAGACAAACAAATGAAGCTTTCTTATCTCAAAGAACAAACATGTTTACTTGATTATCTGGTTAACAATAGCCGATTCTTTGATTATTTAAAAGTAGAAAATAGCTACGTTTTCAAACCTTTTCTTTAAATTTGGAAACCCGAATTGCTTTACCGAATGAAACACCGACTTATTTAAAGTGTCTATAAGCAACATGCATTTTGAAATCACTGAGAATTAATGGTGAATTAATCACAATTGTTAATGAAATGTGGCCGTGAATACAAATATGTGGGCATGTGATTGTGATATATATATATATATATATATATATATATATATATTGTGTGTGTGCGTGCGTGGGTGCGTGTGTGTGTGTGTCGGGCGTGTATTTATATACCGACATATCTACAATGATAATCCCAGGACTATGATTACTTTCCTCAACTTCCATCCAATGTTAAAATAATATTTACACTCAAAGCATCAACAAACCGAATGACGAATTGCTGCAAAGAAAAAGCAATTAAAATGGATAGCAAGTGATTTTTCCTGAATCGTGAAAGAGGAAATGATTGGAGGGGATCAACATATAAACATATCCAATCCATATTCTATATTTGATTTTATGATCGAAACTGAAACAGGGACATACAGAGAACAACTTAATCAGGTCAAATCGGGGAGGAGGGGAACTATGGCCTAAATGTTTCCGAATTCTACACATGTTCTATCCTCGATGAACCTGCCAGCATTCAACAAGTCTTGCTTGTATGCGAACAAAAATAGCATGAGTTTATGCGATTATCTCTGGATTATCACACACGCTCGGCGTATAAAATACTAAATTTATTTTCTCACGTCATATGGAACAAAACGGCAGTAGCCATTAACGAGAGTCTTGGTGATATCCAGAGAATATATGGCGACCGAAAAACATTAAGCACCGGAACTGGTGATGTCTATTGTCACCTGGTGTCGGTAAGATATTGGTGACCATCGTAAAGTGTGTGACACTAAGAGTAATAATTCTCCTACTTCCGTAACTTCTCACTGTAGGAAAAATGTATACCTGATGGAGATGACTAATATTCTTCAATCATTGACGTGAGCTGTGTATATTGTCATCGGGTCAGTCAGTGTATTGTGAAAGAGCTATGGGATAAAACAATCGCTAAGAGGTTAGGAAGAGATTAAAGTTTGTGTATCTTTCATTGTTTGTTCGATCAGGATTGATTTTTACTTATTATCGGGTTTGTTTATGTTTTGTTTTTTGAGATATTTGTAGTCATGATATAAGTATATGCCTCCGATTTAACACCTTATTATTGCGATGATTATTGGCCTATAACGATATTAATTATAACTTTTGTAATTGCTAGAAGGTGCTCATTATTAGTACACCAAATCATCTGTTTAGAGAAGCATACTCATATGAATATAAATCATTAAATATATCTATATATCGATTCTTTTCATATCAAAATTACATCGCAAGAAATCGTTACCTCGTAATCGACATATCAGATTATCTAATATAATATGCTATATCAACCCAATTCTTTTAAATAATTAATTTAAGCTATCATTTTCTGGAATTTAACGTCAATTTGATGAGTAACATGAATTATTGTAATGTAATATATTCGCTTAATATTTTATGCGATTAAACTTATATTAACTGATTGTTGTGCTATAGGCTTGACAATTGAGTAATTAAGATGTGATGATTGTGGGCCTAATACGTACTTTGCATTGTATTTTTTTGGACCATGTTTCATCCTTTTTTTGGTCTTGAAAGTCTTGATGAAATTTCAGGTATGTATTATTACCAAGACAGTGATATTAATCCAAGGCTTTGTTCTCATCAATCAATTATAGTTCTGTATTATAAGACTATTTTGGACTGTTTTCTAACTAATAGAAAACAAATATATACACCGTTAATCTTTCACATTGAGGCTGGATGATATGAACAATTAATTTACTTTAATTTCTACCAGCTAAAATCATATTTAATTGTTCAAATATTAGTATTCTATAATATTGAGATAGGTGGGTAGATTTGATAAAGTGGCCCATAAAAAAGATTAAGGTTGGAAATAAATATTTAATTGGAGACATTTCGTTGATCAATATTATAAACGGAGAAAAAGGCACATTTGTTCATATTTGAATATGCTTTGTATTATACCTATGTGCAATTTACAATTGGAGGATGAATCCCGGATATGAGCCATTTATAGATATGTGTTTATATATGTCTAGTTTTAATAGTGAAGGAAGTTTCATATATTTCATAAATATTAATCTATATTTTGCTTTGAAAGAGGTATAAATGCTACGCTATTGTCTCCTAGAACACGAACAACAGAACCCTGTTCGGAATATGTTCCTATCTCTTTGCGACATCTTATTTTAAATGTTCTCATTTTGCTTTAAGAGTACCTGTCTTGTGCGTATGTGCCGGTGCGTATGTTCGTGTGTGTCAGGTTTAATTCCAATACAAACGTATGTTTGTATTAGAATAATTTATATTTATATAACTGGACTGAGGACTATCTAGTGTAAGTTATGTACTGTTGTGTTGTTAATTAACCAAGGACAACATTATATTGGTTGTTTCGTCCCAGAAGGGTTATAGACCTATAATCTATAATTTAGCATACTATTTAGATATAATTGTTGAACGTTATTATAATATGTTACTGTTGGCCAGCCTATATGTTAATCATATTTGCATTTTATACAGCCAACTCTGTATAATAGAATGACCTATTCAGGACATTAATAACAGAGCGAGTTTTTACATTTCAGCTACCATTGAATTTCTTTCCTATCAGTCTAAGCTGCATACATACCCTATTTACTTGCATAGTGGTCTCAGCAAGAAAAGTCGCCACTCTGGATTCAGTCCCCTGAAGAAACGTCCAGATTTGAATTCACGGTTCGAGATTCTCTGTGCCTGTGCCTTATTATACACAGCTAAAACACATAAATTTAGCAAACGTTATGCATTTTATTCTCCAAAAGGTTTATTTATTTATTTACTTTTCACAATTGGCAGAGCACTATGCGTGTATTTGCCGTTTGAACGTTCACATCAAATGTTCAGCTGAAAACAAATATCACAGTGGAAAACTAACTGTTCAATCAGGGGTCGCATTTTACATTATAGCTCAATATGTTTACCAACTAAAAATAAAGTCAAATTTGGTACTAGTCATCCAATATATATATATATATATATATATATATATAAACCGCATAATGCGAGTAATTCAAACTAATTATAAACCGTACTTTGCTCATCCATGTTATTTAATGATATCTGTGCAAACAAATATTGTCTTATAAAATATATATACTATTTAGAAACATCACAGAGGAGATTAGATCAAAGTAAAATGCTTTAATACATATTAAATAGTAGTTGTTGCAAGGGAAAGAATTACATTTCCTTACAGGATGTAGCTATACTTAAAATAAAACATGACATATTTCACGTATCTAAAAAGACTGAGAACGTTGTCTTAATATTCATTAATCCCATTAACTGTAGCGATGTGTTCATTCGGGGATATTTTTGGGTTAAAGTACCCTCTTCGCTTTGAAATATAATTAAAAGGAAGGGATAACATTTAACAAAGTAACAAGGTAAGAGCAAAGTAAAGGCAGATTCGTACAAATTAGGCCATGTACGATCACGTTAGAACTCAAGATCAACGATAACACTCTGATAGGGTTCCGAACTTATACATGTGTGATGAATTTTGTAGATTAAAGTCAGAAGCTTTCATAATGAAAATAAAACTAAATACCTTTTATAAGACGCTCTTCCGTTCTCTTTGATGTCTCGTTAACTTCACCTGACGAGATATTAGATCAATGATGTTGAAATTAAGGTTAATGTACTATGTGATTCTTCGATAATATGATAAATACGTTTTGATATAATGATCCATTATGATGTGATTTTGGTACAAAACGAATGTATGTATAGACGTATTTACTGATGTGTTGGTTATTTACCAAACGCGCATCTTACAACATTTATATGCACCCGAGTATACTTCTCTAAACATATTACAAAAAACTCAAACCCACCTGTAGCTTATAAGTTGGAAACCTTTTATAAGAAAATCCATGCGACCAGTCTTTGTTATATCCCGACAGATATGATTACATAAGGTCAGATATGTAACATATAATATGTTTCTATGTGAATATATGGCTGCTAAAATCACGATATTTCTAAAAGTAGCTAGAGGAAAATGACCTTTTTCCAGAACATGTTTCGTAAAAAGGTCATAGCCAGTTTCTTTGATGTTCTAGTAACGAGCACATTCTAGCAATGACATACAACCATAATTCGATACGAAACTAATGTTGTTATAGAGCCGCTTTATGATAAGGCACGGTTAATAGTCGTGACAATTATAATATGTTATTAAATTAAGACGACAAAACCCCCGATGATTCATAGCAAAATAAAATAAAATAAAACAAAACAAACACGTTCATAAAAATGCTACCCGAACAGGTAAATAAAAAATCAGGTATTTAAATATCTATCTGACTTGATTGTGATAGTTTTATCTTGTATTAGTCTTAGACAATACACTAATCCCATGACCTTATAATACACAGTTCACGTCAGACGATGATGTACATTGTGTATCTCCGCCAGGTATATATGTTTGCCACATTAAGGGGGATACAGAAGTAGACGAATGTGCGATGATCACAAATCGCCGACAGTAGATGATACCAGCTCCGGTTCTAAATGTTCTTCAATGTCGTATCTTCTGTGTATATAACCAAAAGCCTCGGTTCGGTTCTATAAGGTGCGATAGAAAACTCCTGTGTTTTGTATACATCAAACATGCATGTCCAGAGGTAATCACGTTAAACTCATCCTAGTTTCTTCGTATACAAGCGAGACTTGGTCAACAGCGGCCCGTTCATCGGATGAAGATGTGTAGAATTCCGAAGGATTTAGATCATAGTACACCCCCCTCCGAAATTGACCGGATACAGTAGGTCTCTGACTATCCTTGTTCAGTTTTAGTCATATTACCAAATATGGGATAATAATTGTATATGTTTACATGTTGATGCCATACGGTCATTTCTTCTTTTACGCCTCATCAAAAGTCTCTTGCTATCCATTAACGGTTTCTTGGGCAACTATTCTATGTGGCAACTCGTCATTTAGACAGATAAACAGACACACACACAAATGAGTAAAAAACACATGTATACGTACACACATATGTTAACCGAGACCTTATTCAGTAGAGTTTGAAAGGTCTATCTGGATTGGTAACCTTAGTGACTCATCTTCTAGATGCTGCATTAACCATTCACGATTCAATCAGGTAGAACCTATTCAATTAAAACATTGCTGATGCACATGCATATCAATAAAATCTGTGCATGTATTTATTTCACATTCGTTTTGCAGATGACAGCCAATATACGTGCACATATTTTCGCTATTTCAGCATCTGTAAATATGTATCTCTATATCTGTGTCGGTGTGCTTAATCAATCGGCAGCGAACCGAAACATAAATCTTGTGATTTCGTCATAATGACTTAATATTGGTGCCATAGTAATATCTTAAACGTCCAGATCAAGATATCTGAAGCTTAACATCAATTGTTATGGCCAAATATACAAGAAAGGAGAACCTGTCAGTCGTAATACCCTAAAATTGTTTAAAATAACGTTTCTCAAGCTAGCCACTATGCGATGTTCGCATGTATAAATGCAATATTCCTATAAAGCCATTATCCTTTATATTTTGGTAATATTATAAGTTTAAGAAGATTTACATTTAAGTAGATTAAGGTCGACACAAACATCTCAAGAGTTTATTTGATTTTAATTATTTAATCTCGACGCTAGTTACATCTGGGATTTATGGCTGACAGACAACTCCCTAGGGTAACATATCCCACAAACAAAGGGATGAGCCGAATATAAACAGACTGTTTTGTTGTTCACGGAGAATCCCCAGGCTGTCGCTTATTCGGCACAGCCTCTATGTGGGAGTGGTTGAGAAACCTCCTCCCCCACCACTCACAGGGGAGCGTACGGAAAGATGGAGCCGAAATACCCTGAGGGTGGTCACTGCCAGAGTGTTTTACGTCCTCGAGGGGTTTTTAACGTCCCCCTTTATTTTAAATAATTCAGTGGAGACGGCAGCGCCATTTAACGTGATCCACCACCCACGATGTAGTGAGCCGAGAAATTAATCCCTGATAAAGTTTCGACCTCTTGCGGGGTTCGAACCTGCGACCGTTGGCATCAAGTGACAGACAACCTGGAAGTTTGCTTTTATCTTAAGAATTAGTTGTACCGAAATATTGGAGCTATTTCATCTGAAGTAAATACCTGATGTCCTGATTGCGACATCCTTCACCTGTAAGAACATTAATTATACATTAATGATAGTTCTGGTTGAATACGGGTTGATCCTCTGTTCGAGCATAACCCTTTCCCCGGTACACATATGAAAATGTGTGTTAGGTGGCTTCTTTGTGTTGTGCCCCTTTCCGCTAAAATTCAGCAAGAACCAACACAACACAATAATGTGTCGTTTATCTTACAACGCACGGCCTACAAGTTATAACCGGAAGTTCCGTGAGATACACTTTTACTATTCTTACGCGTCAGATCTCTAAATCAGGATTGGCCATTCCAGACTTCCGACTGCTTGCAAATGTTTACAATAACAATAACATAAAAATGTTATTGGTTCTCAACATATTTTTTATAATCCAGGTTTACGTGTTTCTTACTTCATTAATCTTCGTCGTCGCCGAATAGAACTGAATAATATCTAATAACTTGTATCTGAAATGAAATGGGGAGAGGAGTGGCTGTAAAACTTTGTATTTGTTCTGAGGAGGTAAAACACCTTCAAAACAAATAAACTAGTGTCGCATGTGGAGATATACTTCCCAAATAACCGTACAATGATAAATGATTGTTAATATACGATTGATTAAAATTGGGATCGGGATGTTGCTGCAGTTGACGATGTCCTGCATTACAGATATCCAAATTCCGGTATCGAATTTCAGCTCTTTTATCTTTTATTTTAACCTTCAATCAATGGCTACGGCCTGATTATTTCATTTCCTCGAGGAGTGTCCTTTCTGGGAGGATATTTTCCAGATTTGACTGTGATTGAAGCTTAACAAAAACACTCAAATCACGTCGTGTTATTGTATTTACACAGAATATGAAACGGGGAAAAAATTAAAATCCTTTGTTGTGTGAACATTCGACTTCCAATAAAATGTCGAAGTTGCAATACAAGATCAATATCAACATATTTTGTACTAATATTTGTCAAACATTGTATTCTGGTATGACTCGTCAGACCACAGATTTAGTTAATGGGCTGTTCGTTGAAGGATAAACATTATACGTCATTAAATATCGAGCTTTTAGGACGAAATGTTGATGATACAGTTCCTTTTCCGTCTCGTATCATAATTAATAGTTGGTTATTAAGTGTCTAAAAGAAAGTTATCAGTTGTGACCTTTGATGAAATACCTCGTAGCTGGACAATGACGATATTATAAACGAAATGTGGCTTTAGACGCGTTTTTAATTATTAATGGCGACATGGTGTAATTCCACATTGTTGTAACAAAGTGTTTTCGCAACAAAAGTTCACCATTCATCGTAAAATTACATCTTTGTGACAGATGTTGTCATCTAATTTCGCCTATTGTCAGTAGAAAGATGGAGTGGCGGTGAGAGAGAGTTAGTGACTTTTTTAGTATCGGAGTTGGCCACGCCTGAAACACGTAATCGATAGGTGAGGTGCGAGCTAAATATGATCCCACAGTCTACTTGTCTATAGTGCAATTATCTAATCGTTGATCCACAGGTGCGCCCACGGAGTGACAGAAGGAAAGCCTAATTGTTACCATCATTCCATTCGGGATTCGAAGTTTGTATTTTGTGAGATTAATACACCTTCCAGGTGCGAATGAAAGGCTTTGTTCTCAGCTGGCCTTAATTATACTGGCAGTAAGGAACCTGTCAGATACACGGGGCAGATACACGGGGCTCTCACCCCTGATCTGGTCTTTAGATTAGAGTGAAATTAAATGAATGGATCACTTGATTAAAAGAATTAATGACGGAATCGTGACCTTGTGTACTCTTGTCACAAGTTTAAATAATGCTGTTGAAAATGATAAACCGTCATCTATGTGTATAACATTTAAATGACGAATAATCTATTTTCATCTATTGGTTAAATGTATTTTAAATTATTTATCTATATGCATTCATGCATATCTATTCGTACCGAGTCATCTTTTGCCATTATTTTCAGCCAGTCTCGTTGCAAATAATTTTACACTTAACTTTTCAATGTATACAAAAGCTTATCTAATTTATAGGGCGAATATTGTGGGTATAATATAAATAAAGTCGTTTTATTGGAATGACTCGTCACTGGGATAATTGTACTATGACTTTTAGAATCTAAACATATCAAAGGAGATATAACTTTATCTCAGTTGAGTTTTGCTGTAAAACAAACACAGCCACTAAGTGACGTCTTCAGGTATATTATATCTGTGGAGAATACCCACAAGATGAGCTAATATATAGAGATGATAACATGACTATGATAACAAATAAGATGTTTATATTTGTGTAATTCAACCATTGCAACCTAATTAGTTATACTACTACTGCTATTACTACTAATATTACTACTACTAATACTACTACTAGTACTACTACTACTACTACTACTAGTACTACTACTAGTACTACCACTAATTAGCGTACTACTATTACTACTACTACTACTACTTCTACTACTACTTCTACTACTATAACTACTAGTACTACTGGTTGTAGTAGTACTAGGAGTAGTAGTAGTATATGTGCTAATAGCAATACGGATAGGATATTAATCCAATGAATAAAGCTTACTTTAGAATTCCAAACGCATTTATTATTTATGCACGAAGATATGATTAAATTATGACTGATATTTCGTGTGCTGTCTAGATAAATTAATTGTCATTGATTGGCTAGAAATGTTGTAAGCTAGTTAAGGTATATTGTAGTATTTTAATATCCATTGAATATTCCGATGACATCCTGTAGTTAGACATAATATTAATGACATCTGTGATAAATAATAAATAACGACAGTGTTATAATTTGGACACACA
Organism: Paralvinella palmiformis; assembly: GCA_025642065.1. Taxonomy (NCBI): domain Eukaryota; kingdom Metazoa; phylum Annelida; class Polychaeta; order Terebellida; family Alvinellidae; genus Paralvinella; species Paralvinella palmiformis. The sequence continues at coordinate 29,798 of JAODUP010000938.1, read as the reverse complement.
CTCATTCTAGGATAAAGCAATTTGTTTAATAACACCTTACACCTGTTAGATAATATACGGTTCTTGTTTTTATCGGAACATGGCTGACAGCACGAAAACGTTGAGTGTGATTCGCATACAAGAATGGGAACACCAAATAGTTTGTGTCACTGAGATAATTATGGACGAATAATTTTATTCTTAAGCTTACCAAATGTTATTAAAATGCATTTCCTGATTTCGTACACCAACGAGAGTGAGCACTTTGACATTGACACTGACTGATAAGAAAAAAACACATGGTTTTAATTCGTAAACGACAACACTGTATTGAATACAGCAACACTTAACGTTAGATACCATAACAAGTAACTTTTAATATCACAACAGACACTATTACATATGACAAGAAATATTGAATAGCACCCCCCCCCAACAAACATCAAATATCTCAACAAACAACATAAAAATATCACATCTAATAACATTAAGCACCACAACAAACGATATTTTATAACACAACCAACAACATTAAATAATACAACATACAACATTATATATCACAACAAATAGCATTCTAGATTTAAATAACTTTAAATCATAAACGAATAAGGACATTATAAGAAAATAATGTATCGCTGAGGGATTGTGAATATGAATCATGAGTTTAATTAAAGTGTTTATTCGTACTACAATTAAATGATCGATTCTGACATCAGCCAGATAAAGGATCTGTGTTTGGTTGTCTTCTTACTAAAACAAGTATTAACTAGAACTAAACCCGTCTGATAGAGAACAAGGAGTCAATTTGATTAATTCCCGTCATCGAGCGCAAAGAAGTGTTGCTCCAGAAGTCTGAATATTTCAGGCTAAGGACTAACTGAGGGAATGATTTCTCGGCTCACAAGGTGTGGAGATATATCTGATCATGGAGTGGTGACACCCCCCCCCCCTGGAAATCCACCTGAGGACGTATAAATAACCCACCTTTGACCCTCTGATTACAAATACCTCAATATTCTCTACTGGCTAATATGAGTGTTATTTGAGTGTACAGTTTACAGAGTTAACACTAATACTTAATAATTAATATATGCTGTAATAGGTTAGAGCGATATACGAATTACAGGCTAGTTACTTGTGAATGAGTACACATTCTATTGAACTCTTCATGATTATACACCCATTATGTGAATCATTCTACATATATACGAACATACACACATATTACAGATATGTGTATATGAATAGAGAGAACGAATATAAATAAATACCTGAATTTGTGATTCTCCATTTTTTTTATTTAAGAGCTATGACATGACAGTATAGAGCAAAGACGATAATATAAATATTACATTATAAATGGTAAACGTGAAATAGTAAAACATGTTATAACAATCACTTAACTTTGTTTATAACTGTATAATAAGGAATCTGGATCGAAATAAGCCTGACGTCTCATAGAGGCAGTGCGTGTTTATGACACGCTTACACACACACGCGCGCGCACCCCCACACGCACAAACCTTCCCCCCCACACATATATATATAACAGTGTAATATAATTAGATCGCTTGGTAAATAGTATTGACGTTAAGTAATATGTTTTGTCACCATCTCCATTAAGGTGTCAGCTTTAAGTCATTTTGACTTCACGTTAACCACAAGACGTCTATTTATTTACCTGTTAAACTACCTATGTCATCCACAGGCGAGTAGTAATGTTTAAAGTAATATAGTTATATTTGTGGTATTCCCGAGATGTTGACAATCCTATCCCTAGTTGATATAATTAAACTTATTAATTATTATATATAGGTAATCTTTGTGGAGTTGTAGTTTTATGTATGTATAGATTAATGTGTATGTTGAATTATTTAAGCATTTTTGGATATTTAGAAGAAATGTACCTATAGGTTTTTCTGGATATTTGGGTGCTGATACCGTGAATTAGTGCCACCAATTAAGATTTTAACGTATTATAGAAAGATAGCTAGCTCTCTTGCCTGATTAAGAATTGAATAGAATTATGATGAGTGAGTGGATTCTGTAGCTTCAGCAATGAATATATCTGGGGGGGGGGATGTTGTTGAGAAACATTTTACAGTAGTTTCTAGTTCAGGTCACCAGGTGGCACTATGGAATATTTTATTATTGTTATGTTCATTATTTTTATTATTGTTATTACTATTTTTGTTATTTTTGCTGTTGTTGTTGTAAGTAGGAAAATAAAGTGAATTAATACATGAAGGTTTTACGTTATTGCTTATTATATGAAGTAAACAATTTTATTGATTTGATTTGCGTGTATGTGTATATATATTGTGTGTGTGTGTTGTGTGTGTTTGTGTTGTGTTCACTAGTTATTATAAATATGTTCGATGTGTATTAATAATAATTAAACATTTCCATTATAATAATAATGTCTGTTAAACACACATATGTTTATATGACGTAATCCATTCCACATTTTAATTAACATTAATATACATGTGTATTATAATACACCTGACTAAAGTGACTGGATTTGTGAAGCTTAATTATTTTGGTCTTTAATTATTTTTTAGTTTCAGATATGTTGTCTTTTAAAAAATAATTTATATAAATATATTCTTTAAAGTTTACCCACAGAAATGCGAAAACATCTAATTTCAATAGATTCGGGTACCCAAGCTTTAACCTAAATTATCCATTATGCACCCACATTAAAAATAAGTGGTTGTTACTTACATTAGATCACCTAAACGATTCTGTAAGATAATATTCTAATCTTGGTAGCTAAATGATCTAATAGACTAAAAGTGGGGTGTGTGTGTGTGTGTGTGTGTGTGTGTACCATGCAGCGTGCCGGCGTGACACGCTATCTGGCGGACAACTGGTACTAACACAATATCACGAAATGTCTGTCCTTCAAAGACAACTCCCCGGAGAGAATGCCACAAACACAGGTACAACTGGAATTTAGCTGTCAACCTCATGTTGTCATTTTCAACTTCACGTCAGGTATAGGTAGGTATGCTTACCCGTTGAATTACCATGGCCACGTGTAGATGATAAATTGATGTTTACACCTTTTTATGTATAGATCTATGTACGTATAGTTTAGTAGAGATGAAGGTTTATATATGTTACGGTTCATCCATGTTTAGGTTAATGTACGTTTATGTTGATACATCTTTAGCTTTATGTACGATTAAGTTGATACATCTTTAGGTTAATGCATGCGTAGATTTATTTATGGCTAGGTTTATGAAGATTTAGGTCCTTTTTATGGATGTTTGGTTCTTGACGGCTTGAGTTCGTGCCTTCAATTAAGTGAACCACAATATTAACGCATTACGAAAACTGCGCTTAAACGAATGGTACAGGGGATAATATAACGTAAAGCAGCTACCTCATTTGGCTAATTAAGAAACGAAGAGGATCAAAGTGAATGAGGCAATTCCGTATCCTCATTGATGGTCACAATTAGCAGATGTAATTGAAGGACAAATTGCTAAGGAAAATGTCACAAACTCAGGTAAAACTAGGATTCGAACATCGATTTGCGGGCTTAGTGCCCAGTATTAGATTAGGTTGAAGCTTCGATGTATGAAGCATTGACAGCAAATTATGAGCTCCGACCTTCTCACGAGCAACAATTTATCAAATCTCTAATCGTTAACGTTAAAAATGGATGATGCGGGAGTCATGTGACCGAGAGTGACATTTCCCGAGAGAAAGAAGTCCTATAAACACAGATGTGAGCCGGATTCGTATCCACGGATCAGTTACGCTATGATATGCATTATGGCCAACTGCTACATCTAGGATTTAAAACAAAAACAACAACATGAATATTCTTCGGCAGTAAACCAATTACAATATTTAAACGGCTTAAGTGATCACGTGACTTGAATAAATACGGTATCTATTTTGTATGTAGCAATTAAAATTAGAAATGATTAAATCTTTTTATAGGATTAAATTGGAGGATAATACGAGAGGGAATGATAACAAATGATTCCATTATATGGCATAATATGGCATCGTGTATAATTTTACGGGCATAATCTTGGCTTTGTTTTAAAAAAACCACACTATCGGCGATTTATATAGTTATATGGAAATGTAGAGCTGTATTTCAGAAAATACATTTGAAATCTATGCAAATTGAGTCTTTAGAGATTGAATACTTCGCAATCAATAATACACGGAGAATAAATAGTATTATACGTCCATAGTTAATTGAATAGCTCATTTATGATCCATAAATTACATTGATAATTGAATTACGACCATCTTTGTATGCAATCATATAAAATTACATACATATATTACACACTTCAACTAATTTATTATATACATGTTTTTCAAAGTAGTTCACAGAACAGGAAATATAATAGTCTGTACATATTAAAATTCAGATAAAATTGTAACAGTATTTAATTATCTTATAAATAAAATGTTTGGTTTTTCCATATAAAAAAGATCATTTATTAATTTGGAAACAAAATCGTTATTTACATGAAAGTAATTACAATTAACAATTTGAGATGTCTACTTACATACATACATACATACATACATATACACACACGCGCGCAGGCATACACACGCACGCACACACACACACATGTATAGCCTGTACCAATTATGTAGTAATGTTCTGATGATATTTAAAATGTATTAGCTGTTTGCCACAAACTCCTTGTGTATGTGTTCTCAATATTGTTCTTCTATCATCAAAACGACTGAATATTTTCGAGATACATCACGTTAGTAGACTCAGTGTCTCAAAGGATAACCATACAAATAGAAAGAAGTTACCAACAAGTCTTAATATTGATCACGTTATTTATTCAATCTGTTCATCATGTCCTAGTTAGTAACCTCGATCACATGTCCCAGGTGTGATCATCGCTAAAGAGTAATCACTCACTATGACCTAGTTTGTGGTATATTAACTAGACCCATCTAAATTACATATGGTTAAAACAAGTCATTGCATATTTGATATATATATATATATATATATATATATATATATATATATATATATATATATATATATAAAAAATTGCCTCGTTTGTACATCAATAGCGAACAAGAGAGACGCTTGTGAGTTACCTCACTTCTGTAAAATACAGGCCGATATAAGGTTAAACTTTGAAGACTTTGTAAACTTATGTATACTTTATAAAAGTCCATATTACAAATTAAATGGGTTCCAGTTGTTGTTGGGCAGAATACAATAATAAACATTGAATGTTTTACAAATATGTTGATTTTTGTCGTTATGACAACAGGAAGAAAGCAACTAAGTAATTTATCATGGAACATTTTGATTTATGTCTTTAATAGGATAATGGAAATACATTATATGATAGCCTATTTTACATATCTAACTTATGAGTTTCAACATTTAAGAAACGGCTAAAATAATGTTCATATTGGTGGGAAAGAAGCAGAATTTTGACAGAAAATAATCTTCTAATTATTACTATTGTTCATTTGAAGACTGACAGAAAACAAAGAAGATACATCACTATCAAGGAAGGGCGTGAAAACATTGGAATTAGATCATTCTCTATTTATATATCATTAACACCCCAAAATGTAATTAAAATTTCACTTCTTTGATGGAAGTATGAAAACTATTTAATTCTTCACTTGGTTTAATCTACATTCTCCCCTCCCCCCTCCAAACACGCACTGTTATCAAGTAGCGTGTGTCTGTAAGCACGTTCATTTGGTGTCTTTTTCATAATAAGAAGCTCAAAAAGTAACAATACAATTTTTTTTTAATTACACGAGTATAGACATACAAACCTCGTGTAATACAAAAACAAAACAAAACAAACAAAACATCCAGATTCTAGAAATATCGTTATAATGACTGACGGGGGGATGACGCATATTCACGACGAGACGACGATGACTCGCGACGAGACCATGATGGGTCTACGACAAGACAATAGCTTCACCAAAGGAGCTCCATCAAAGGAGACCGTTAGGATGAGGCTACAAGGACACAGCTTATATCCTTGGTCGATATTTTCACCCAAGTAAACTTCGATAACGGGCGAGGAATTTACACTAACTTGCAACAATAGTCAAAAGTGCCATTACTGTTCCTGTCATTTACAATAATTAACTCCCTAATGATACATTACCATAATTAGTAAACAGAACCAGTAATTAGACTTAGACGTTTAATTACCCCAAAGTGCATGGCTTGTTAAATAGAAAAATACCATTTTCAATATTACCCGATCTTGCTGATGCTCATAGCACGAATTAATTAATCCAACATGTAATACATCAGAGCCTGGATTTAATTAAATAAACATTTCTAACTGAACTTCCTAAAACTGCAAGTCAGATTTGGTCAAACTGCTATCTCTGTTTGGCCAATCAATATACGGAAACTCAACAGCTCTGTGTTCAGTCATCCATGACTTTATCAGTGTAGCCTGATTGAGGGGTGACTGGTTTGATAAACAACCACAAGATAATTAGAATTATAGATAGGGTTAAAGGATAAAACATTTTCGAGCCATATAATATTGACTTTTAAAATAACATTTCTTCAAATTTCTCTATTCATTGGTTTGATGTATGACTTCTCTGTAATGTTGATCACGATTCATAAAAACAGAAAAAAAAGCAAAGCGAAAGATAAATAGTGAGATCAAATCGTTATCATATGTGATTGATATCATATTTTGTTGCGAATCATAAATCTAGATGTATTTATATTTTATTGTTTTAAATCAAAACTTTGTCGTTCAGTGATGGCTAGTTATATACCGAAGTATGATATCAATAACGTGATTTATTGGTGTCATGTTTCATTGTTAGATGAATTAATTGTTTGGCAATCATCCTCCTTGAAAATTTTAATTAAAATCTGTAAATAAAAACGAGGTTACATCTTGTATCATTAAATACCAACGAGAGCCAAGGGAAGGATATGAGATTTTACGAAAATCTTCCTCCTCTTTTCGTTGGAGTCACGAACTCGTTATAAATCTGAATGAAGATAGTGGAAATATGGTTAATGCGGTTTCAAACCACTTTACAGCTGTGTTAATGGTTACAAGGAAACGAATTATTTTTGTTTTTTTAAATTACTGAGTAGTTAGCCAAATGACAGATTATTCTTGTGTACAAACGAGCTTGAGGTACTAATAATTTGTAAAATGAATCGTATGTATAACATTACGAATCAAGATTAGAACGGATTAAGTCTTGAACATTCGTTTTTCCTATTTAGACAAGTAAGGTCATATCGGAGCCCACACTGTCCTCTAAAAAAAACCCGTATAAGGTTAGTCACACAGGTAAGACGCCTAAATATTAGGTGACAATGCCGCACATGCCGATCCTTCCAGGCAAAGTTGCAATAAAATCGATTTTGTTTGAAGGTCATATTTGTGAATAAAAATAATCCTACATTACATATATCAATGTATCGATTACCTTGATTAGTCGGTCTTTTATATATTAGCTCGAAATTTCTTGTTTTATTGTTCACCTGATAATTCCACGATGTGACTTGGATTGATATGTATCATTGCTACCTGGAGAGTTTGTGGATGATCTGTGGTCTGGTATAGGATGACTCTTCACATGTTAAATTAGGACGGGGATAAACACATAGGATTGCTATATCAACTTCTTTTAGTAAGTTCATCTTATCTATTCTATTTCATTAAAAACTAGTCATCTTCAACAAATTCATACGATGCCACTCATATATATTTCTTCAAAGGTAAATTGTCTACTACCGAAAAACCACATTGAAAAGTTTGCTGATAACTTAGAAATCTATTAAAGTTAGGAGAGATTAATATCTACCTGTCTTTTTTAATAGTAATCTGGAAGTGTAGAATAATTTAATCAGGTGACATCATGGATATCTATGTTCAGAATCATGTCGTATTTGTAACCTCATTCCTTAAAGTTACTATTTTGAGTAATTAACAACCACACTTCACCTTTTCTACCTTTTGTTTTTCATATTCAGTTTGATTACTGAATAACTAATCTTAGGAGTGCTTTAATAATTGTACGTGGTTGTTGTTGTTGTTGTTATTGTTGTTATAATTATCATAATAATCGTTGTTGTTCTTTTTAATGCCTAATATTATTATTAGTTCGTATGTTAACACTGTTCTTATTCAGAAGGAATTATAATGGAATTTAAATTAAAAAGAAAAAGGAATATTGTTACAAGCGTAAAAGGATGAACGAACGAATGAATCAACATTGTAGTTCACAAGGTAAATATAATATAATAACAAATATCACATAAACGAACAACAAGCTGAATAAATACAAATATATTGTCAATCAGATACTAATATTATTATATATCACTTGGTTGAAAAGTAGCGCCATGAAGTAATATTTATATTCATACGTTAAGCAGATTTTACATAATTATAAATAATTACACATATTTCTAGTGCATAATTTAGTAGCGGAATAAATACTTTTCTTGGTAACAAATGATTCCAGAATGCCATGTAAGATTTTGTGTGGGTTAAAGCTCTTGTTTCGTTATGTATTCAGTCTTAAAATGATACATTGTGTTGGTGCCATTAATGTCAGTTTGTTAGTTCTCTGACAACATAAGAAGGAACCTTTTAAGACAGAAATATAAATATTTATGAGACTAAAACTGTCGGATAGCAATATGAGTGATGTTATAGAAATGAATGGGCATTACGAAGTGCCTTTCTGAATATATATATATATATATATATATATATATATATATATATGTGTGTGTGTGTGTGTGTGTGTGTGTGTGACCTATGTACAAAGTTGAGTAGGAGGAGATTTATACATGTTTAGATTTATGTATTTTTATATTCTTTTATGTTTGTCTTTACGTAATTTCAATTTATTTGATTTATATTTAAGTTTGTATGTTTAGGTTAATGTTGATGTAGAGTTATTGATAATTTTGTTCCCGGGACAGAATTATTAAAAATATCAAAAATGAATGTTACAAGAGCTACCTTGAATAGCTACATCATTTGCTTGTTGAAATGAAGTGGATTAGAATGAGTGATGTTAGAGATAAAAAAACAAACATACTTTATACTTGAAGTGGAAGATTAAGGCCCTAGGAAAAATGGCACACACGAAGGTACGTACGCAATCACACACGCACACATGCACACACTGTGTCATAATATTTCCGGGATTCGGAATAGAACTATCATATTATCTTTATATGTTGTATGAGCCGATTACAATAAAGGGACATTAAATAATTTTGTTTGCTCTCCTTTTTAAAATGTTACTCATACAGTCGTTTAGTCGTTCGTTCGTTTATTGGTTCGTTGGTTCTTTCAGTCGGTCAATCTATTCCTGGCTTACTCACTGCCAGAACAATCACCGAAACATCTCCCACTCACTCCGCCCGGTCTGCTGCCCCATTGTCACAATAAAACACGCAGAGTCTTCAACATTACTCGAAAAAGAAAACCAATTTCACACAATTATCTCGAACGATAACAACCTGTTGAGTTTTAATCATCTCGTCATTTGGATTAGCAAATTATCTCTTTGTTAATACAGAAAATGCTAAGATAAATGGCTCTTGCGTTAGTTAGTTAAATTCTGGAGTAGACCGTTACTAACAAACGACGTGGAATAACGAAAACAGGAGATAAAGGTGAACAGGAGAGATAAAGGTGAACAGGAGATAAAGGTGAACAGGAGAGATAAAGGTGAACAGGAGATAAAGGTGAACAGGAGATAACGGTGAACAGGAGATAACGGTGAACAGGAGATAACGGTGAACAGGAGATAAAGTTGAACAGGAGATAAAGCTGAAACAAATAAAAAATATGAAACAAACGCGAGGAATAAAGATGGAGTACCAACTGTCCATGGCTATTATTTAATCTGTTTAAAGATGCGGTTATAACGTTTATCGATTGAATGTTATAACAAAATCACGCAGTTCTAAGATACGTAAAGTGGAATTATTCTCTAACTGACGGGTGTAATGTTGTATAGAAAATATGTAGAGCCTCACACCAAGAAACTGTTGTCAACTATCCTGCAAACAAACATCCATATGTACACACACATATAAAGAAGGCGTTTTATTTTCTTAGTTATTTCACGCATCTTTTGGAGAAATCTCATCTTCTACGATCGTGATGCTATACATAGATGACAGCCTGACCAATGTTTAGGGTACAACGCTTGTAAAGATGCATTTCTAATACGCAATAACGGCATATGCCAACAGAATTAGGTGAAATAACATTGTGTTACTTAATTTATCATGTCTTATTTAACTTGAGTTGATATGGAGCGCATTACAATAACAAATAATTAAAATATGTTCCATCTCACAACATACAGACACAGTTTATAGATAAATATGATGAGTGATGGATATTATAAATAGGCTAATTGAAATAAATGCGTTTAAAGGACCATACAAAAATATTACTTCACTTGAAAGAAGTTTAATAAGATTATGCAACCATAATCCACAGCTTTCGAGTCGATGCTCAGATATACATTGCTGTATGATTTTTGGCCTCTTTAGAAATTAACAAGGCTCAAGTTGCAGCAGTCTCACTGGAATATAGAGATAGAGATAGATAGAGAGAGAGAAGAGAGAGAGAGAGAGAGAGAGAGAGAGAGAGAGAGAGACGAGGGAGGATGGGAGAGAGAAAGGGGGAGAGCAATTATATATGATATATCATATATATATATATATATATATATATATATATATATATAGAGAGAGAGAGAGAGAGAGAGAGAGAGAGAGAGAGAGAGAGAGAGAGAGAGAGAGAGAGAGAGAGAGAGATAGATAGATAGATAGATAGATAGATAGATATAGATAGATAGATAGATAGATAGAGAGAGAGAGAGAGAGAGAGAGAGAGAGAGAGAGAGAGAGAGAGAGAAGGAGTAAGATAGAGGGAGAGGGATAGAGAAGTAGAGGGAGAGAGAGAGAGAAAGAGAGAGAGAGAGAGAGAGAGAGAGAGAGAGAGAGAGAGAGAGAGAGGAGAGGGAGAGAGAGAGAGAGAGAGAATTCTTATCTTATTCAGATTCAGAATATATAGATAGATAAATAGATAGTAAAGAGAGATAGATAGATAGAGAGATAGATAGATAGATATATAGATAGATAGATAGAGATAGAGAGAGCGAGAGAGTGAGAGAGAAGACGGAGAGAGATAGAGATAGAGAGATAAGGAGAGAAAGAGACGGAGAGAGTGGGAGAGAGGGAGAGAGAAAGGGAGGGAGAGAGAGAGGAAGAGAGAGGGAGAGAGAGGCAGAGGGAAAGAAATAGGGAGAGAGAGGCAAAGGGAAAGAGAGAAAGGGTGAGACAGTGAGAGAGAGGAGGAATGGAGAGAGTGAGAGGGTAGATAGATAGATAAATAGATAGATAGATATATAGATAAATAGATAGATAGAGAGAGAGAGAGAGGGGGGGAGGGAGGAGAGAGAGAGAGATAGATAGAGAGCTAGAGATATAGATAGATAGATAGATAGAGAGAGAGAGAGAGAGAAGGGGGGAGGAGAGAGAGAGAGAGATAGAGAGCTAGATGGATAGATAGATAGATAGAGAGGGAGGGACAGAGAGGAAAACTTCAAGAATCTTTTACCTGCTTCTGCATTCCTGGAATATTATCCGATATAAACTGTAGATTTCTCACAGACATTTGTATTCCCTGATCCTAACTTAAAGGGAAGTTTCTCATTCTCTTTGCTTGTCCCAGAAAATAATGAATTCTTATCTTATTCAATTTCAGCATATTGGTGTTCATCTAAATACTTGTGTCAGAAAAAGAAGCTTCTGAAACATCATCGAACTAATCACATTGATCTAAAGGTCATTTAGGGCTTGAGTATCTTCTGCGTAACAATGATGTTTAATGCTATGCCGTTTAATAACTTCATCAACTGGTTTAGTGTATATACAGTAATTTCTTTATTCTGAAACAGATATCTGGGGTAACCAACACGAAGGCGCCCATCTGGTGATGTTTTATCCGCGACTTAGAATTTCTGTTGGTCAGGTACGGCTTAACCCTGGTTGAGGTCTTTTCGTTGATGTCAAAGGAAAATGCTAACTGCTTAGGTAGTATCGGGTGATTGATTACATCAAACGTTTCAAACAAATCAAGCATCATTAGTGCAGTCATGGATCATTGATCAAGAGGCTCACCTATGTCAATGTGCAGCTTCAAGTGATTAGTTTCTCTTTTAAATATCATTGCGATAAACAGACTTGTAAATATGATGGATGTTATTGTCGTCTAAGTGCTCTGCTACACGCCTTGCCAATTTATTTTCAATCCGTTTGGAAATAAAGGGAAGGTTAGATATAGGACGATACTTCCTCATATCCTCTTATCCCACCCAGATCGTTTAAGCAGCTTAGTTATTGTGACAGGTTTCAAATACAATGCTAACACAGATTTAATCATTGATCTATTTAAGATGGTGGCTAACAGTGTACATATTTCTTCCAATGCCGAGTAGACAGTGGATCTAAGTTAGATGACTTATTCGGAGACATGTCAGTTATCTCCTCAACATCATCCGCAGAAGGTCGGAGTAACATCTCGAGTATTTCCCACTAAACATAATACGTGCTTTTAAGGTAATATTGAGAGCGCTATATGAGGAATCAGATAGTTATGTGACTTAGTCTTAGACCGTTTAGAGGTTAATCATTATTAAATCGCAAGCATTTTATTTACAATTGGTCCAAATATGGTCACCATCTACTGATCTAACCTCCAGAAAAACAGACACTCAAAGCATATACATGCAGACTACGAGTACAAATTACCATGCGGAAATGAAATGTGTTCGAGGCCACTGAACTCAAAGCAACAGCTACAGATAACATGTCTGTAGCTCAATTGGTGAAGTTACTTGCTAAGCATATGTCTGGTCCAGTTCTTGATTTTGTTTCGTCTTAACTTCGCTTATTAAAGCGAAGTAACCATGATAGAAAGAGGACTGTTCAGGATGAATCCTTTGCGTTATCTATCCTGCATTTCAGTCCACAAACATAAAAGTTCCTTGCCATGTTACCACCAGTAAAAAAATTCCATCGAAGTGTCAGGAAATTCAAGATTGATCCAAGTTTTAATAAAGCTTTGTTGGACACTTTCAAAATTAAAGTTAGTGCCATGGCAGACCAGTCGAAATTATGCTGTGTTGGTTTTTGATGAACTGGCAATAAATAAAAATGTATCATATAACCTTGAGCATAATGAAAAACCTCTTTTGAAGAGTATCGCAATTGCAAGTGGATGTGGCATTATTGTCTAAGCTATAATATGTGATCAAGGGTCAAGCAATCAGTCAAAGGTCACAAACCTAGAAACATCTGTTAGCAAGCCATATTGTATGCAAAACAACAATCGTATCATTATATTCTATGACTCACCACATGTTTTTAAAGAATATACCCAACAATTTAAAAAAGTCAGGTTTCAAAGTTGGAGAGACCAATGAACTGTGGTAACATATTCTTTAATTTTACCGTAGCAATTCAGTGTTACCTATCAGAATGGCCCCCGAGTTAACACAAAACATGTGGATTTGTCAGTTTTAGTTATGCAATACATACAGCCAATTTTATAGAAAGGTTAGATCAATTATTTAACCGTTCTTAGTTCACAAAGTCCAACCCAAGGTGATTGCTGATCTCAGAGAATTCAATTCATTTTCAATTCTGAAAAATACATAGAAATGGGTCAAAACTATAAGGGTTTTAGGTTAACATAGGTGTCCACGTTTAGAAGGGTGCACAATGTCAATAGATGCACTGTTATTATTGTGGGAAGGTGTCCATATCAATCACCGTCTATAAGATATGTACACAATTTGCACAACCAGCACCGTGTAGGAGGAAAGGGTGGACAAAGGGACAACTCTGATGCCACACAACTTATGTTGCCTTCTGACAGATCATGGTCGATCGTATTTTGTACACAAGTGATTTGTCTAACTGTCAGCAGAATGTCGATATTTAAGTTGAAATGTATTGCTCCAGTCTAAAACAAAGAACCTCTACAACCACCAGTTCCCCCTTTTTCCAAGATACCTGATGCCATTTTTTTGTTAAATTACAAAATGGTGTGTGGTAAATGAGCTGCAGGTTTAGTTGGTATTTTCAACAAAGCAAACTCTTACCATATGTTTATTCTTGCTGGTTGTCAGTTCAGATTTAAAGGATGGGTGTACACTGAAAGGAGAAGAAATCCTTTATAATGTTGAAACGGCAGATGTAGACTAGTTACACTTATGCTCACAAAATTACGAGGAAAGTTAGAATGTGATTCTTGTAAACAGTAGAGGTTGTTGTACACTTGTATATTATTATCCGTCTAAACCATGTTTTATATGTGAATAATAGAGAACTCAATAGTTGCAAAGGTAAAAAGAACCACACACTTTTGAAATGAAGGCATTGTTGATTGATAAATGTCCACAACTCGGATATTTAATAGATTGTGAGTGCAACTATCATACAATTGTTAACATTTTACTAATGCACGAAATTCTTTTCCAATTTCAGTTTTGCAAAATGTACACTTTCTAAAATTAGACAATTATTTTTATATCTGGGTTATGTGTTCAATCATCAATACTTTTCCTCAGGTTTCTGCTGCATATGTTGCAATGGCATTATGAATATTTTGAATGTGTAGAATAATTTCATGAAAAACTAGGAGTAATTATACATTGTTGAACATACGATATGGTACATAAATAAACATTGTGAACACTATCTGTTAGATATTTGATGGCAGTTTTAAAGCAACCAGTGTTTCTTACACATGTATTTTAATACACATGAATTATACATTTCTAGTGTATTTCTGTACAAATGTAAAATCTTCAAATTCAAAATACATGTTTTGGATTTAATCCTAAAATCTAAGTTTCTCATATATTATGTTCTATTTAGTGAGATATGAAACACAATAATTTAAGTAAATAATATGAAGGAGAACAACTCATTCGTTGAACATTTCAGGATTATATTACAGCTTGGTTTTGGTTTTGTTGTTCGGGGAGAATCCCCAGGGTGTCGCTTAATCAGCACATCCTCTATGTTGGAGTGGTTGAGAAATCTCCTCCCCCACCACTCACAGGGGAGCAGTACGGAAAGATGGAGCCGAAATACCCTGAGGGTGGTCACTGCCAGAGTGTTTTTTACGTCCTCAAGGGTTTTTAACGTCCCCCTTTATTTTAAATTATTCAGTGGAGACGGCAGCGCCATTTAACGTGGTCAGCCACCCACGATGTAGTGAGCCGAGAAATTAATCTCTGGAAAAGTTTTGACTTCTTGGGGGGTTCGAACCTTCGACCGTTGGCATCAAGTGCTGGGTGCTTAACCGCTAGGCCACCGGAGCTCACTAAAGCTTTGCTTTGCTGTTGTGTTTTTATATATATGGTGACGTGTGATATATTTTGATTTGAAACTACATTCGTTTCATGTGATAACATGTACTCACAATAAAGTGCTCTGATTTAAATCACTGCCTAGTTTTATTTCTAGAACACATTTGCTCATTGTCCAATATATTTTTGGTATGGTGATTATGTGAAGGAAACGCAACAGAGTGTCTGAAATACATGATCAGTTATAATAATTTTCGTATAGACACATATCTACCATAACACACATTGCATTGTAAACAAAATCATATAAACCATAATTCTACACTACTTAAGTGACGTTAATACGCTATTTAACTGCACCAAATCAGGAGCACAAAAATGTCTAACTCAGTTCACGAATACTCCTCTCCCCATTTATTTAAGTTTTGTCCTAGAATATTCCCAGTTAGATTGCGCAATGCCAGCTTGAAGTTTTCAATTAGTAAATATCAGTCAAATGCCGACTTCTCTTGGGAAGGTCAATGTACCATGTTTCCCGCAAGGCGGCGCTGCTAACAGTTTATTTCCGTGTTATTGTATGTGGTCTTTGGTTATGGTAAATTAAATGATCTAGTTGTTATCTGTTGTACTACAGACATTGTGTACCTTACCAATATATCTTCATCATCATCATTGCTACAGGTAATGGTGATACTCCGCAAGATGTAAACGTCAACAAATATTTGATCAGTTTGAAAAGTTGGTTTATATGACCGTCACGTGACTGCCTCAGAACTATCAGACTTGATACATGACACACATATACCTGATATTATCGTAATTCGTGTTATCATATAGAACTGAAAGGAACAAGTCCTTATAATCATACCTTCTTGTGAGACAAACTGACAGGTGACTGGTGTAGTAACCTCATTGGCAACTACATATATCAGATATATCAGGATACTTTATATAATCTTTTCTCTTCTTCTTTCGCTTGGTTGAACGTTGACAACGAATGTTAAGTTCTACCGAATAAGCTTATATGCCACAACAGTAACAGTACCCTCCTTCAAGGCTTCGGTTCTTTATTTAAGCACAATCACGACATTTAATCTGTTCGAGTTACAAATTATCATGGATTACATTTTCAATATTTATTGTTCCCCCCCTCATTTGATCTGATCATCGTTAAATGATTGAAGTGTTCAATAAAACGGATACTATGATCCAACAAATTGTGATTATCTAATGATAAACTTTTATCATATACGACTTATTTACTGGTTGGCGTCACATTTGTCTAAATTACTGTTAAACTGATGAAATGTCTGGGAAACATAATGAGCCAAGCTAGAGTAAAGGCACACCGATTGAATGACTAACTGACTGACCCCCCTGATTGATTTGATGAATCATTAGCTGATTAACACAGATTGAGATACTAGGTTTTTGGAAAACAGAACGTTTTATTGTAACAATATATTGACCATTGCTCACACTGCGTGGGATTTAATTATGTCTTATTAATGTATGTAAAACGCGACACACTGGAACACACTTCACGATATTCGATGTCAAAATGCCACCTTGATGCAAGAAATAAATACAAATATACAAAAGGAAAAGGATTTTTTATGCTCTTTCTAATTGAGGTTAGATACATATAAACACTAACTAGGATATCAGTCGTAAACAATAAATAATTTTATAAGAACTTATATATGGCTAATTTAATGCATGTAACCTTTAAATTCGAAAACCAAAAATTATGTCTAAAGTGATTTGATACAAAAGGTTTTTTAGTCATGAAAGTGCAAAATCTATCTGAATAGTGGACAATAATATGCAATCTGTGATGTTTGATTTTGAAAAGGAGGTTATTTAATTAATTTTTAAAGAATTAATTACAGATCGATGGAAAAGAGGAGAAAAACAGTTTCGAATGTAATTGTCACAACCAGTAAAAGGAAGAGTCATTTTAAATTTTCAGGATAAATATAAATATGTTCATACAAATTATAAATGATGTCAAAATATGAACACGGCTAACCACAAATTAAGTAATCCAATTCAAAGTGCTGGTTAGTTGATTATTAATGGTTTATGGGTGCCGCCATATTGCCATATATGACGTCACTTACCTTAAGCCGTTTGCATTACTTGGCTATAATAATATAAACAGAGTTCGGCCAAACATGTATTTTAGGAACGAAAGTGTAATTAAACATATTTCCGTATACTTGATCCGAACAGCCTCGTATGTCACTGAAAGAGCTAAAGAATAGTATACAGTACAGCATCTGTATTACGATCATCATTGGGACGAGTGATTTTTGGCCGTAATTGAGGACTAGACAAGAAGACAAGACAACTCAAATTTAGCTTCATTGAATGATGAAGATTGTTACTAAAATGGATGGAACAAAGGAAAGTGGCTGTAGTTCAGACGTTGCGTTGGAAGGCAGGAAGACCATTTTCACATTCTTTCAAACAAACATATTTAGCATAGATGGAGGCATTGTCCAGGAATAGCAGAATATTGCGGTCCTGGTGTTGTATCATCTTGTCGAATGCGGTTAGCCACTCCCTGCACAAATAAGAATTGATCAAAGCCTTTTTCGTGGCCTTTCACGTCACTGGTTAACTACTCAGTATGTTAATGCTCTTGACACAACTTGGTTTGTCAGATTTCCCTATGACGAGTGCTGTATGGTAGCCGACGACAGAAAATACCACTCTTATAAATATCGCGCGAATCTCTTTCCTATCATCAATAACGCTGTGATTAAAATCTGCACTTTCACCACAATTACAACCATTAGACATGTTGTGTCTCGGATACTTATAATCTAATTCTAAACTTATCTAATTCAACATCTTCTACGATCATCAGTCAAACTCAGCGTGTATGTATTTACCCAAAGTCTCCTTAGAACTAATTGTCCTCAGTTGTGAATTACTGCGTCCAGGGAAAATGGAGATTGACTACTACCGATCATTGTTGTATGTTGATTGGTCGTTATTGAGGGTTTGAATTGACATTTTTGGATTACACCTTCTAGCCGTAATACGCACTAGAGGCGTGGCCGCTGTTTGCAACATAATTACGATTGCATTATATGGGTGTAATTTTTGGACGGTAGAATCTGGCGACATTTTAGGCACTGGCGCACTCAACAAAGAAGCATCTACCCAGCTACCAGATCTGTGTCAATGAACCGACAATGGTGTCAGCTAATAGTGACCTTTAACCTTCCCGTAGTGGAATGTAGCATTTTAGGAAGCCATAATGGCTGTCCTCCAGTAATTAGGATTATTTCCTTATATCTGTGACACATGATAGATTTCGTGATTATTATATTGTTATTTTGGCTTATTTTTATAAGCATTACAGATTTAATGTTATCTTCTTTAAATGAATTCTTCATTTAAGTGCACTTTGATTAGCATTCACTGCGGGCAGCTGATAGACAACTAAATATCATTTATACAATGTAGCGTCAACAACATTTTAAAGTAGTCAGATTTGACATATACATCAAACAAAAGTATAATTATCTTTCTCAGCCACACAACTTCTGAATTTCAGTGGTCATTAATAACTTCATGGCATCAATAAATATTAGAAATAAAATCTATGACAATATTCAAGTAGCATTATAATCAGTGATGGTATTGTGTATAGTTAAATAATGAAACACCAGAGGCAATGAAATGCTTCTGTGGCAGTAGGCAAATGAACGATTTAAGTTCAACTGAACACAAGTAAGGACAGAAGCGTTAAGGGGTTTAAAAGAACTTTGACATACCTGAGAATAAGTCATTGCCTATGTCGTGCTTAGACGTATCACCACTCGTGTTTTTTTCTCACAAAAGGGGTCGGTCACAATAACAAAGGGTTCGTTCAAGCCTTATAGATAGAATGCAATGTTTTATGCGATTACGACATCAAGGACAACGTCTGATAGGTTACAGTCAGTGACCCAACGATTCTAATATAACCGATATATTATTTGAACCAGTTAACGACGTGATAAAGCTGTGTTTTTAAAATACCTGATTATGTTTTTATTATTTTTCTTTCGATGTATAAAGTATATACACATTTTTAACTAATAACACTTCATTATATTTATTATGTTTTGATTTCACTGTGATCATTATGATGATGATGATGATGTGTTGTTCAAGGTGATGATACTGATGATGACCATGATGGTGATAATGATAAGAGTTCTGAATATCGATTCTAGCAGCAGATCAACTCGACATCAACATGACCTTACCTAAATCTAATTGTTATGACCTGTAAACTGTAAATATATGTCTCACAATTGTGTTATTTAAATAAAGAAATTATGAAATGTAATTATATATATATATATATATAAGACTTCTCGGATTTAGAATGTTGCCCAGTTCGGTTTGAAATCTGGATAAAAACATAAGCGGGAATTCACGTTTAGATAAATTGTATTCAAGAAATGTATATCTGAACAAAATATAAAGTGATAATTTTATTCATATTGAGTACTCAAGGTATTTCTGTGTGATGAGATTCTATTACGATATACGGGAAGTAGGTGTTAACATATCTGATTCTTCTCTATTAACATGATAAACACGAAATGTTCGAAATAGAAGAGTTATTTACGAAATGCATTATTCATTTAGCCACGTCTACAACCATTTACTTTGATGGACAGGAAACATTTGCAACCGTTTTAGGGACTGTAGTTGATTAAAGTCACCACAGTTCAAGATTTGTAGATGGATTTGATAGATTAATTCTCGAAATATTCAATGGAAAATCGTTCATGACATTTAAGGTAATTAATAATGAAAGACTTGTAGGTTTCAAAAAACGATAAATACATACACCAGAATTAAGTATGCTATAATGATTAAATAAATACATTAATAATTTTAACTTATTCTCTTATGGATTACACTGACCTACGGGTAACCTCAACTTTATGAAATGCTAATTCAGGCCCGATCAAAAAATTTTTATAGGATATATATATATATATATATATATATATATATATATATATATATATATATATATATATATATATATATATATATATATATATATAATAGACCTGATCGAAGGACCCAATCTTAAAAGTAATAGTAATTCAGGTTTAGAAGTTATTAATTAATATTCAAGGATGGTCTATGATAATTAATTTATTTGGGGATATAGTAATAATTAACCACTTTCCTACTAACGGGAATGGCAGTTAACTGAACGTTATGGATCGCTTGCTTATCTAGCCAATGTGCAAATCAGCCGCTAGGTGGATGTGAGCATCCTTTTTGTTTGTTATTAAATTAATGTTGTCTGGCCATCACTAAAGGTATTATTGATAAAAAGGTGCAAATCTTCATTCACGAAATTAATATAATGATTTATTTTGTTAATCAATTTGTATCACTCTGATCATCTTACTTTAGCCAAACTTTTATTTAAGTTCTTAATCGTTTAAGAACAACACCTTTCATTGTTTGTCTGCAGTGTTTCATATCGCAATCACCTTATATGAACGTGCTTTCTCGGTGCTGTTCAAGCGTTTATATTTTGATGGTACAACAATTACTTCAGAAGAGGTTCATTGTTAGTACGATATTTTCATATTTTGCCACTTGGTGGTATTTTGATGTTGCATCGCCAGGTTGAGGAATAAATGGTTTATTCAGATGGAGTTATGCTGTTGATCGGATAAGATTTATTTTCTTCAAAATGAAAACAGCCTGATTATGGACTAATCAGCTTCGGAGTTCTATATCCAGCCCTTATTCTACTCCGCATGCAGGTATCGATAGAGTACTATTTACGGTTGCTGCGTTGAGATGTGATTCCTGTCTTAGGTAATATGACAATACAAGCGCGTCGTCCTGGGATCACTGCGCAGTGATTTTGCGTTGAATATTATCTGTATTTTGACGAGACATCTTTGTCGAAGGATGTGATGCATTCTACTGATGATATCCGGCTACTGATGGCTCAATATCTTCTAAACTTAAAAGATAAGACAAATATTATCTATTTGGTTTCTGTACATTATATTTCATCTCTAAGAACATTAACATTACAGTTAAGTCCATCTTCCATTACTCCGAATAGATCAGGAAAAATTATGGCATTATTATTATTTACGAATATATTAATATGCATGAATACGTCACATCAATATGCCAAACTGCCTACTACAATTTCAAGAACATCGACTGTTTGAAAGCATTTTGACACAAGAAGCACTTGTTATTCTGGTGTGTGCCTTTGTTGCATATCCTACAGACTATTGTAACTCCCTGTGATATGTCTAATCTAATCTGATTATCACGTCAATCGAATTCAGAATAGATAAAATACTGAAATATATTATCACATCACCACATCATTTCGAAACTGCAATGGCTACCTATTAAGCGGCGTATCTATTTCAAGATTTAACTAACAAACCATATGACGCTTGTGCATTTTACGCTTCAGACCCCTCCTAGTTTGTGGAATAGGTTATCGTTGGATATGAAAAGTTTTTAATTTCTTGTTAAAATTCATCTGTTTTCGATTGCTTTCATAACATAATATCCGCATCCATGGAGATATTGCAGGAATTATTTGGGAAATGAGAAATTATTTTATTCTTGATAATTGTTGTCCGCCATTAGTTCACAAGAGGTACGCCGTGGAAGATTTACGTATCAAGTTACTTCCATCAAGTTATTATTTAATTTGAAGCATTTCTTTTGATATTTTCCACAGCCCTCTATATATCTGGAATAGAAGAAATTCTTCTATTAGTATGATACTCTATTCATTTGTTGAAGACTTTCCTTGTATATTTCAAAGTGCGCCGCTTCGGAATTTCTGCTCCAAGTTTGTTCTGCTTTCGTCAAAATGTTCTAGCAGATCTAAGCTTATGACAGTATCAAGGAGCCTTCAGTCCTAATGTGATGAATTTCGAATAAAAGAGGGAGAATGGTATTTAATGATACGTCTGAAGCCTTTGTAAGTTCATCATCTGATCCTTCTGATTCGCGTAGCTGTTTAGATGATTGCAAATTCTCGATAAATTCTTGTAGATTTATGCCACGATAGTATCTGTATGTGAGCTCGTCTTGTCAAAATCAAATCAGGTTGGCCAATATTAATAACACAATCCAATGATCGCCGAAGGATTTGCCTTTGTTGCTGTTGCTAATAAGACAGAAGTCACACAGAAAAGGAATTCCTACTGTGATTTTCCAAATCTAGTTGTACCATTGACATCTAGTGTGTGGACGCCTTCGTGAGTTGTACCATTGACATGCTCAGTCAGTAAGGTGATAGAAAGAGAACTGTTTACAAATGAAACCTAAATGAATAACTGACTTGACGGCAAGACGATGAAGACTGATGACGGGATGGCGATGTCTCACAACGAGACGACGATCACTCACGGCGTTACGATATTGACTTCCTGTGAGATGATGATGACTCAATGGTAAGATGATAACTCCTCTAAGGATAACCACTACGATGAGGCCATAACGACACAACGACAAAGCATGGTTTAGTGGCATATAAGGTGATAAACAATCACAAACGTGCAAAGACAGGCACTGACAAAGGCTAGGGGATTGTACAAATATGTAACACAGACTGTGCAACATACCCACTTTATAACACAATTCAAATATCTCCATAAATGGGTTTTATATATGAATTATCTGTAATGTTGCTCACGTCGTAAAAAGACATGACAGAAAAAAGGCAAAGGCTACCAAGCTAATTGCTTCTATTAAATAAATGTCACAAGAAATTGTTATCCGATATGATTGATTTCTGATTATGCTATTTTTCCTGCGAATCATATTATCTAGATATTCTTGTATTTTATTGTTGTAATTAAAATCTCATTCGTCCAGTGACAGCTAGTTATATACCGAGGTCTGAAATGAATGTTATGATTTGTTAGTCTTATTTCGAAATATTGCACCCATGTATTTAATTCTTGGTAAGTATGAACAGCGGTTGATACCAACATGGTTACCTAATATGGCTTTAGACATAACAAAGATAACCAAAGGAAGAATATCACAAGTGATATGAAGTTCCATAAAAATCTTCCTCTTCTTTTCTTTGTTTTCACGAATCTCATTAAGGCTATTTACGAATTTGTACGATAATACAAGGAATAGTATTTATTTCGTTATACAAGAACACTTGCCATGTTAATTATTTCGTAAGGCATATGCTGTTAAAAACGATAGTCACCTTCAACTAATGGATAACAATGCGCCCATGATAGTAACAATTTCGTGCAAATATAATCTAAATTATTCCAATCTACATTGGCTATCAGTGAGAGAGCGTATTGAAGATGTTTCTAATCAGCCAAGAAGATCACCCTCATTAAATATACTCTTTCGAGTAAAAAGAATTACACTTCGAATTATCTAACCGTTTATACTTCACATTAAGCCTTTGCTGAATAGCTCCTCTTAGACTTACTTTAGTTGATGTAGATGGATGTTGTTGTTATGTTTTTCATCGTCATTATTGTTGTTGTTATTGTTTTTACGCCCATTATTATTATTATTATTATTATTATTATTATTATTATTATTATTTGTTCGTTGGTTAATACCATTCTTACCCAAAAGGAATTATAAAGGGGTTTCAATCAAAAACGAAATTAAACTTGGTGAAGAATACTCTTCGAATGAAATAATTAATAGTGTAGAAGTTAAGAGTAAATACGCATATTATGCAATCAGTTTCTAATAAAAATGATATATTCTTTTTTGAAAAAGTAGCCTTAAGAAGTACCTTATTATGTTATATTTATACAGAAAACGTAGCGTCACGAAGAAACTTATTATATTTATATACAATTACACAAGTTTCTACTGCATAAATTAGTCGCATAATAAACATATGTTGTGGTAACATGTTTTAAGAAAGCCAAAGATAAATTGACAAGATGACAAAGAAAGCCTTAAGTGAGTTAAACCTCTTTTCCATTTATATATGTATTACCTTTAAATGGTATATTGCGTTCATACTATTAAGGCCAGTGTTAAGTCCTCGTATAGCTTGAGAACAAACTTATTTAGCTGGAAATATAAATATTGATGACACACAAAAAGTCATTGAGAGTGATGCTATACAAATGAATGGTATTAAGCGAGTCCCTTTGTTTGTAAACATTATAGCTATCATGTTATATATATATATATATATATATATATATATATATATATATATATATATCAGGGTTCTGAATCCTTTTCTTTTCATTCTTTCTTTGATTAAAATTAATTTGGGTTGTCTATTGTATCAGAGTAGGATTTTGGAGTTCTTTTCATTATCATAAACAATAAAAATATCAGTTCCATTCCAAAATATTACAGTAGATTAAATTCTTGGTATTTATTTAATATAGATCATAAATATATATTATAAAATAATAACATTGGCCGTAAAACACCAATCATCATCATCAGCATCATCATCATCATCACCATCAGCATCATTATCAGCATCATCATCACCATCACCATCATCATCATCATCTTAAAATAATAAAATGTTTATTATAACCTTTCAAAATAACGTCATTGTTAGTTGGTCTAACATACTGAACCTTTGACTGACGAGATTAATTGTATGAAAAATCACAAAAGTACAATGACAGAATGATTTAACGAATGATTTTTTGATTATGTGTGTATGTTCGCGAATGTTGTGTGTGTATACGCGCGCGGGCGTGTGTGCGTTTGTTTATGTCGGTGTGTTTGTAGGAGTTTGCGCTTATTTGTTGTACGTGTCGGCCTTTGTGGTTGAATGTATTTCCGATAATCCTTGTGTATAAATCTTTAAGTAGGTAATCACACATAACACATGTCTGCGGCTCAGTAAGTTAAATTGTCTTTAATTGATTTTATTCATCAATACATTTTACAGTCGTGGCGCCTATCAAACTATGACTGAAAGGCTATTGTATCACGAAACGTCTCATAAACACAGGTGCATGTCAGACTTGAAACTTGACAAAGAACTTTGTATAGCTGTATCTAGTGAACCAGATTATGAAGGATGTGATTATGACTTTTGATAAGTATATACATTAACAGTTGTCGAAACACAGATAAAATAAGATGGGAAAAAATTATTAGTGGACGACAAGATGATAACGGATACGAATTAAATACCAACGATATAGTTTAGATAAGTTATTGTCCTTGCTGTTATTCAATGAGGATCCTTTACAAAGAGCTCTCCAGATGAAATTGTTGAAGTTACAATTTTGTAGATGTTTAATTCATAAATGCTGATAAGGAGATGGTTCCGGGATACTTAGCTACAATACGAATAATTGATAAAACTATAGTGTTTTCGTCATCTTTGTATGGCCAGTAACGTACTAAAGCTCCCTGATTTGATTTGTTTAGAGATGAAATTATGTCTCTGTTTAATGGAAGATTCTTAGACAATAGTTCAGTCCTTTCTTTTATTTTAGCAAGCGAATTACTTTCGTTCGATACAGATAAAGGATAGACGCGTCTAGCAATTATCATTTAAATAAACTAAGCTATACGCCAAACGCAATGTATATTATGCTCATCTAAAGGTATGTTTTTGTTGTTGTACCAAAGTCTAATTAAGACACAAAGCACCAGATAAAGACAATCCTATATGATAATGTTGTATATTTGAAGGATATTTCTACAATATTGTAGCCTGAAATGAGCATCATCATTAATGAGGTTGACCTTTTTGACATAAGGTGATAACAGAATGACAAATAACATGTGTGTGTGTGTATGTGTGTGTGTATGTGTGTGTGTGTGAGTGTGTATGTATGTGTGTATGTGTGTGTGTGTGTGTGTGTTGTTTTGTGGATTTCTTTGTTACCATTGTGTCAGTTACATGTTTCACGGCTGACGTAATTATTTCGTGTTTATTTTGTTCGTTGTCTCATATTTTCTGTAAGTAAGACATTTTTCTAAATATTGAACTAATTAACGCAAAAGGCCATTTATCTTAGCATTCTCTGTAAAATCCAAGAAATGATTGGCTAATCCTGTGAGAAGACGAGTAATGCCGTCGTTTAAGATAATTGCTATACCCTAATGTCTCAACGTGTTTTGTAACGGTAATACAAACATACAATAAACACAGTGAATGAGGGAGGGAGTGAGTAAGTGAGCGAGTGAATAGAATCTAGGATCACATCGATATAGGGAACTGATACCCTGAGGTTTCTTTTACAGTTATTTCCAGTCTGTTCCGTGACATTCAAGCCTAGCTTTAGATTGTTTGTCATTAAAAACACTAAAACCGTATATTATAACTATATAGTTTGTATGGGAGACATTAGGTCTGCTTTGAAAATGTTTCTATATATAGCTTTAACGGTGTTGAAACATTGCGGTGTGCTCTAGCACAGATGTTAGTTTTCTAATAGCGAAAAGTTGGTTATTGAATTTATAGGATTTATATGTTGATGAGGTATTTGACTCTACCGTAGATATCACAAGGCATATTATGTTCCGGCTGAGAAGTAAATATTTCAGTGCGTGGAGACTCTATACCGGCTCATACTAAGAAAACCTGATCAAGTGCTGCATATTCAGTGCACTGATTTGTGTCTTTGGATGAACGCCGTTTAGGTGTTTGGCTTCGTTATCAAGCATCAAATTACTGAAGTAGACACAGTACGCTCTTAAAGCACCGGATGTACTCCTGACTCAGGAATACAATTGCATCTCGAGCAGTGGTATTGGCAAAACTCTCGCGGTTGAGTGTGTTTTATATAATAACTTTAGTTGAATATACAATTCCCTCTAGGAAAGATAATTCTATTCCCCCATATTACTAAGACTAGTTTTTCTAGTTTGTACTGTGATATTGAAGGCTAGCTCTAGTCAGCTTGTCATAAATACAATTTAGACTCGTCAATATAGCTATATAGTTCGTAGAGCAGAGTTTAGGTCCGGTTTGAAAAGGTTGATATATAGTTCGTAGAGCAGAGTTTAGGTCTGGTTTGAAAAGGTTGATATATAGTTTGGATACTACCGAAGCTATGACGTCATAATGGTCTGTGTAATGTTACTTTGATGAAAGATACAGCAACTGGAGAAAAAAAACCTATGAATAAGGTGCCTTAAGCAATTAACATAAACATTCTCAAAACTGCCATAATCTGATTTGGGTGTGTTACTCTCAAACACCACGACTATTGGTGATCGCGATTCTATATTACCTGTGTCAGTGCCTTATTGTACACTGCTAAAAACATACATACATACATACATACATACATACATACATACATACATACATAATACATACATACATACATACACACCCATACACACACACACACACACACACACACACAATAAGAGCTATAATAAAATATTTATAAAAAGGCACATAATTTCCTTCTGAATATATACCACAGGGGAATAGGTTGTTAAAACACTGAAATAATTGACACATTAACTCGATTAGTAGTGACAGCTCTGTCTTTCTACGTTTTGTAGACAGTCCTATTTCAAAGGCGATTTCTACCTGATATTGAATGATTGATGCACTAGAAAATATGATATTTTGTGCAAATTAAAATACCAAAAGTTACAATTGAGAGAAATAATTACCGGGTGACATCCCGTGGAAGATGGGCTATAAACATCACAAGGCTAATAAATATTGGTTTAATAATGTGTTATAGCCAATTATCTAGTTATGGGGCGCTACGTGTGTATGGTTGCCTGAAGGTGCGCACGCTTGCCTGCTTGTGTGGGCGTTTTAAATATTAGGGAAGATACAGGTGGTTTTTGTTTTGTTATCCTTGATCATAAACAATAGAGCCACACCTTTTGGCAAAGACTTTGTGTTAATCAAAGCAAAAGCATAGTTAATAAAAGCCATTCTAGCCAAATACTTGTTTGTTATGCTGTAGATACAAGACTACATCCGTATGTTACAGTGTCGTTGTAATCTGATTCCGACAAAACTAGATTTGGTAAGAACATTATGATATATTAATATTTATCCGTTAATATTCATTGATAGGTTACGTAATCCGTAGGGAACCAGTGTCAATATATTAGTGAACGTTTTCCATATCAGTTTTGGGTATCCTTTTATTTTATTTGTGGTATTTGATCATATTTAGCAACGAACAAACGTACAAGCTTAATAAGTTACGATAAACATTAAGCATATAAGGGTGCTTTATTAAACATATGTTATCATCATCATCATCATCATCACGATGATGACAAAATCCTTTGTTCCATCGATCGGTACTAACCTTCTTATTTTCCCACTGGAGTCCACAACCTAGAGCCTTGTAAGAGTTAATCTGGTTATTCTCGACCTTTGACACATATTTCATTGAGGTTAATTGGATGAAGTACGTAGAACCAGAATGATGTTGATTATATTCGCATATCACGTAGCATCAAATTGAACAAGTACACTACAACAAACAGAATGTGAAGTTATTTGGCAGGAAATTAACCAAGACAAGGACGTAGTTAATTTTATATGTGCTGCGAAATGATTGGATTTAGTCAGGACGCTTTGCTGATAATTTGAAATGCCAGGATGTTAATCATAATTGTGTAGTTACACGTAAGATGCACTTCTGAAATTAATGCATGAAAGTAACCCAAGATCAAAGCAGGTATAATTTATGCAATCGATTTATTTACATGCTTAAAAATAAGAGGCTTTTATGCGATAATAGATGTAGTATTATTTTTAAGATGGTTTCTCTCATAAATATACTTTCTGAACAGTACACGTGATGTCAGTTAATTATATCAAATGTATCACCGAAAGCTATAATACATTGAAATCTCTTGAGCCGAAGCCTGTAACTAATATTTTTGATAACCATATATCACATTAAAGTCATTTCGTGAATCAAGACAACAATTCAATATTTACAACACTACTGGACAAAACTTATATTAAACGGTAAACTTTAATGACCAGACAAGATATCTTCGTCTTTCTAAAACTGAAAAGTAATTAAGTTTGTTTGAAGAGCAAATTAAAGGTCATCCATATTGGTATCTTCAGTGTACAGAATAAAGCGTTTTCTTCATAAATAGCAATATATTAGAGTAGACTATTCTCAATAAATAATTATTAGCACTCGAAATCAGTCATCATAGTATTATTCAATAAATTTACAGATTATTGTTTCATTATACGTTTTGTTTCATTTGTCTGTAGTTGCAAAATATTAATATTAATGCAACATGTCCCCATATGTTATTTATTCTAAGACTCATAATGCAAAAAAGATTTAGCTATCATTAGTACAAATCATTTCTTCTGTTAAAAACTGCTGAAGACGTCTTCTAACTGTACTTTCTCATTCTTTCACTCGTTATATTTCTTCATTCTTTGATTTATCCAT